>NRSV01000048.1:0-288149 GCA_002286855.1 Bipolaris cookei | reverse complement strand
TAGTGTTGCGGAGCCAATCCCTAAGCCTCCGCCCAAAACCACCACGCGCGGCCGGAATATTAAGTTGCCGAAGAAATATGAGTAAATATAAATATACCGTATTACTGGCAGACTACTCCAACAAAAAATCTGGTGATATCAGCTTTTGTATGGGGCTGTACAGCTTCATTTGTGTGGGTGCCCATATATACAGTCGGTGTTGCGTTCCGAGATGGTGTTGCAGCACTGACCACCTACAATATGTGCGCTGGCCTATGCCAAGAGTCGTCAGCACTGAACTCTTGAGGTAACACCGAGGTCGTAAGTTCGACCTCGATATATATCCCAACAAAATAGAAAGCTCTTTAGGTAACAGTGCCCTAGTTTAAGCTGAAAGAAGGCACTTAATATATTTCTGCCGGTAGAGGGTATAGCTATTTGCTTTCTCATCCTCCACTCATACTTTGCAGCGTAAGTATTAGAATTGAGAGTAACGTATTCCATCAGCGAGAGAGCCACATCAGCGAGGGCCACTTTTTCTTGGCATTGCGAACTTCACGTACAAAACACTATGCATCAACAACCATAAGGATTTTCTAACTCAGCGAGAAGAAAGAGTTATTCTAGCTCTTCAGGCCTTTCGTACAGGCCAGTTTTAGACTGCGACGCGCTGCTGCTGCCCATAATATACCTTTTCAGCGCCTTTCTGGTTGGCTTAACAAAATTACTTTTTCGGCCTCAAGTAACCCAAACTGACGCAAGCTTACTATAACTGAAGAGCAGACAATCGTACGCTATATTCTTTACCTAGAATCGCGAGGATTTGCCCCCGACTGTGTGAGGTAGCAGATATGGCAGAGAAACTACTGCGTGTACGAGGTGGTCAGCCTTTGGTCAAGAACTGGCCAGAGTGATTCGTATCGCGTTCAGACGAGCTCAGAAGAGTCTTCAATCGGGAAAAGGACCGCCAGAGAATACAGCAAAAGGATCCAGAGGTTATTAACGCGTGGTTCAAGCTCATACGAGAGACAATTAAGAAGTATGGGGTGTCTTCAGATGACATCCACAACTTTGATGAAACTGGGTTTCAGATGGATGTAATTGGCTCAATGAAGGTGATTAAAGGTTCAGAACATCGTACGAGACCTACTCTTGTTCAGCCAGGCAATCGCGAGTGGGTTACTGTCATCCAGAGCCTCTACGCTGCGGGATACGCTACCCCGCCATTCATCATCTACAAAGGACACGTCCACATCTCTGCATGGTACGAAGAAGCATATATACCGTACGTCTGCTCTTCAGTTATAGTAAGCTTGCGTCAGTTTGGGTTACTTGAGGCCGAAAAAGTAATTTTGTTAAGCCAACCAGAAAGGCGCTGAAAAGGTATATTATGGGCAGCAGCAGCGCGTCGCAGTCTAAAACTGGCCTGTACGAAAGGCCTGAAGAGCTAGAATAACTCTTTCTTCTCGCTGAGTTAGAAAATCCTTATGGTTGTTGATGCATAGTGTTTTGTACGTGAAGTTCGCAATGCCAAGAAAAAGTGGCCCTCGCTGATGTGGCTCTCTCGCTGATGGAATACGTTAATAGCTTTCCTTCTATATTGTTCAAGAAAGGACAATGAGTATGCATAGTGTCGTCAGAGAGCTTTATGACTGGTCTGCGACGCACAACGCTTGCATAATCGCAAAGCGGTGATACCTCCTCGGAAAGCGGCGACGCCTCCTCGGACTGCTTAACATACAATTTCCGTGTAAACACAACAAGTTCTACACGCAAATTTGGTTGGTCGATGCCGCTTACGCAGTCGGGTGACTATCTCAACCAAGCGAGTTTCGAGTTGGACGGACCATTGAGCCGTTAGAAGTAGGGTGTAATTAACTTGAGATCCAATGTATGGAAATTTTTTGGACTATATGATCTGTCTTCTGGTCTGCCTTGGGGAGTGTTAGTATCAACCTTCTCCCAATCAAGTGAGGTCAACCAGATGCACAGCACTAGAGCAGGAGTTTTGTACCAACATGGGTGAAGTGCAGGGCCCTTAGTCAGCAGAGCCGATCACAAAAACGGACATGCCCTCTTCAGCACCAACTATTCTTCGCAGTGTTCCTTAACGATCAAGCATGCTGTTGTATCAGCACTCTTGAATCCAATGGCTCCAGAATCAATTGGAGACTTCAGCGAAGCTGAATTGGGCATACCATACGAGATTTCTATAGAATTGTGCGGTATAATTACCAAAGATGCTTAAGACTAGGCATTGGATGCTTCGGACTGTTCCGGCAAGTAGAGAGAGCGTATTTGAAGCGCAAACTGATTGTCAAGTATGCTGGAGGCTCATTCCCTGCTAAAGTAGATGACAAGGAGATAGCCGACGGACTTTTGGCATAACTTAGTACTGTGCTGCGACCTAAGCATACATATAATAAAGACGGGGATGCAGAGGACGGAAGGGCGACTGATGGCGCGTGATGGCTACACCGTAGTGCTGAGCCGCGCGCAACGTAATCTGATTCCTTTTGCACGCCAATCAACGCGTCATGACGAATGATCAGGTCATTCATCCCTGCGTAAAACGGGCTTCGCAAAAAATTCCAGGATGGCAGTGTTGGCGGTTTGGGTGATGGTGGTTCTAGGCTGGCTGGCCCTACTAGAATGCACGGACCAACCCAGCCATCACCAACCTCCACATTTACAGCCTGCTAGAAGTTACGCAACCTAACGGCTAGGCGAATATGGATCTCAAATACGAATACCGACCTGGTAGTTTCCACAACGATCTCTTTCAGTACCAGCCGAAATTCAAGCCGTGATCGACACTTTTTCACGACAGTCAGCATTCGGACTTGTTCATACACCTTCCTTTGTTTACCAACACCATGCTTTTCAACAAGCGGACTCTAGCACTGGCCGCTCTTTTCTCGACACTCGCCAGTGGACGACCCTTTGGTTCGGCAGGAGCAGGAAAGCTTGCCGTGAGGAGCAAGAGTTATGCGGTTGTCAATGTTGGTGGAGATTCAACCGAGACATCTACGACGCCGACTTCAACTATTAAGACGACAACGACTGTTGAGGTTATTGTCCCAGGAGAGACTATTACTAGAGAGGTGACGGCAACAGTCGTCAAACCGAACCCGGTGCCCGCACCTACGCCCTGCCCAAGCTCAAGCAGCGTAGCGGCGTCATCGTCGAGTTCCCTGTCGGTCTCCTCGATATCTAGATGCGCGTCACCATCAACTCCTATTTTTTCGACACCTCCAGCTGCCACACCAACCACGCCCACAAGCGTGCCATCAAATAGCACATCGATACCAATCGAGACGCCAAAGCCAATCTTCATTACCATCACCGTCTCCGAGGATGACGGTCCTATACAGTACTATGACAACGGCCTTTGGCACACCAACTACAGGATAAAGACATTCGAGGGTGATGCCGCGGCTGCCCCAACGGTGTCGCCTGCGGCTTAAGCAAGACGCTGGGTGGTTCCTTCTCTTCTTCCTCTCAATTTAGGCTGTAGGCTGGCTCGGCTGTATATTTCTGTTCTTTGGTAGTGGTTTAATGACGAAGGAGTAATGGTGGCATGTCGATACGCTAGTGCAGCAGACAAGTATGTGTATAGACACACATGGGTCAGGCGTTCTGGGAATAATTGTAGCGACGGACAGGTCCTCTGGGCCGCATGTATTATGTAGTTTGACTAGATGAATAGCTGGGATGAATGACAATGATTGCACGGCTGCATGTGTGTGTTGAAGAGCACTGTGATGATGGTCTGATACGGAACAGCGAGGGCCGAGGACGGTGATGATGACGCAGGTCCAAGGAGAAGTTGACATCCCTGTCAGGATTACTTGGCAAACGGGTGCGCCCAAGGCGGCGGTTAGTATAGCCACGACGAGCTCTCCACTTCACAACCCCGGACTACCCGCTCGCCTGGATACACACAATGGCGTCGCCGCCCCCCGTAGAAGACCAGGCCCGGCTGCTTGAAGATGCCCTTGCCGTGGTGCGCCAGCAGACGATGCTCATGCGGCGCTGTCTCGAGACGCCGGGCAAGTTGATGGATGCGCTCAAGTGCAGGTACGCGCATGGCCCATGAGTGAAGGAATACATGGACATGTAGACTATGGCTTGCATGTAGCAACTGCTACACCTGCCCTGCTATGTCCCCAAGCAATGCTGACGACCCTCTTGCGCAGCTCGACGCTCGTCTCGGAACTGCGCACCAGCAGCCTCGGCCCTAAGCAATACTACGAACTCTACATGGCTGTCTTTGATGCCCTGCGCCACCTGGCCGTCTACCTGCGCGAAAACCACCCAGTCAACCACCTTGCCGACCTCTATGAGCTGGTCCAGTATGCCGGCAACATTATCCCCCGCCTCTATCTCATGGTCACCGTCGGCACTGTCTACATGGCCATTGAGGATGCGCCCGTCAAGGAGATCATGAAGGACATGATGGAGATGAGTCGCGGAGTCCAGCACCCCGTCCGTGGTCTCTTCCTGCGCTATTACCTTGCTGGCCAGGCCCGCGACCACCTTCCCTCAGGCGATGGTGATGGACCCGAGGGCAACCTACAGGACTCCATCAGCTTCATTCTCACAAATTTTGTCGAGATGAATAAACTGTGGGTCCGCCTGCAGCACCAGGGACACTCGAGGGAGCGGGAACAGCGAACCAAGGAGCGACAAGAACTGCAACTTTTGGTCGGTAGCAACCTAGTCCGTTTAAGCCAGCTGGTCGATCTAGACAACTACAAGAAGATTCTCAATCCGCTGCTCGAGCAGATTGTCCAGTGCCGGGATGTGCTTGCGCAAGAATATCTCCTCGAAGGTACGTCTTGGACATCAGGACATGTGAGCGTATAGCTAACAGGCTCCAGTTGTCACCCAGGTCTTCCCAGACGAGTTCCACCTTCACACCCTCGATCAGTTCCTTTCCGCTGTCGCACGCTTAAACCCGCACGTCAACGTCAAGGCCATTGTCGTTGGCCTTATGGACCGATTATCGTCTTATGCGCAAAGAGAAGCCGAGTCGGAAAGCCCAGAACAGCGCAAGAAAACAGAAGAGGAATCGATAGCACACCTTTTGGAGCAGATGCGGATAGCAAAGGAAAACAAGGCAGCCGAGTTGGAAGCTGCCCCAACACAGCAAAATGGTGATTCTTCAGAAACTTCAGAAACACCAGAAACGCAACCGCACACGGAAGAGACCTTGGAAGAGACCTCAGACGGCTCGTCAACTCTTGCTGAGGTACCTGCTGAAGAGACTCCGGCGACAGAGGCAGACGGCGAAATTGAGAAGAAACGGGGCATACCGAACAATGTTAAGCTCTTTGAAATATTCAACGAGCAGGTGCAGACATTGGTGAAGATGCAGCGACTGCCAATACAAGATACCATTGGACTGCTAGTGTCACTGGCAAATCTTGCGCTGTAGGTCTCAGTGATTTATTCTGCTCACCACGTACTAACTCCAATAGAAACATTTACCCCGAACGGCTCGATTACATTGACCAAATTTTGACCTTTGCAAACCAAAAAGTTGCCGAATATCAGAACAGCGCAGACCTTCACTCGCAAGCTACCCAGAGCCAAATTCTCAGTCTCCTTCTTTCGCCCATCAAGACCTACATCTCGCTTTTCACCGCTCTAGCGTTACCAAACTTTATCCCGCTCCTACACTCACAACCATACCCGACTCGAAGAGCTGTAGCAGGTGAGGTGGCAAGAAGTCTTATGCGAAACCAAACTTCTATTGCGACAGCAGAGAACCTTGAAAGTGTATTGGAGATTTTGAAGGTCTTAATTAGAGAAGGCATACAACAAGCGCAAGGATACCCAGGTGGACCGATACAGAGAAGGGCACAGGAGACGGAGGAGACGATAGAAGAACAGGGTTGGCTCGCGCGGATAGTACATCTAATCCATGGCAAAGACAACGATACCCAGTTCAAGGTAGGTTCAACTAGGGTCTCCTCTACTTCAGAAGACTAACACCACTCAGCTCCTACAGACCGCGCGAAAGGCCTTTGCCGAAGGCAACGAGCGCGTCAAGTACACATCTCCTGCTATCATCACAGCGTCACTCAAGCTTGCTCGCCAGTACAAGAAGCGCGAACACTTTGAAGACAACTGGCAGTCGCAGTCATCAGCTCTTTACAAATTCATACACAACACCCTCTCGACCCTGTACACTCGGGTCACAGGCTCTGCAGACCTCTCCCTTCGTCTCTTTGTTGCTTGTGGTCAGGTCGCAGACCAGAGCGGCTTCGAAGAGGTCGCATACGAATTTTTTGCACAAGCGTTTACAATATATGAGGAAGCCATTAGCGATTCAAGAGCACAGTTCCAGGCTGTATGCGTGATTGCAAGCGGCTTGCACACTACAAGGAATTTTGGAAAGGAGAATTATGATACTCTAATTACCAAGTGCGCACTACACGGTAGCAAGCTGCTAAAGAAGCCTGATCAATGCCGCGCTGTGTACCTTGCAAGCCATCTGTGGTGGGCGACTGAGATTCGGGCACTGGGCGAAGAGGACCCAAAGGATGTAAGTGTCGTGTAATCCTGTTTGCATGCAGCCACTGATACTAACGAACCCAGCTCTACCGCGACGGCAAGCGCGTCCTCGAATGCTTACAACGAGCGCTCCGTGTCGCCGACGCCTGCATGGACGCCGCCGTATCCGTTGAGCTCTTTGTCGAGATTCTAAACAGATACGTCTACTACTTTGACCAAGAAAACGAAGCCGTAAGTCTTCTCCTCGTATCTTGTTCTCAATTGCTAGTTTTTCTAACAAAAATACTAGGTTACAACCAAATACCTCAACGGCCTCATCGAACTCATCCACTCAAATCTCCAATCAAACGAAAACGCTTCTTCCCTAGAGAACCCCCGTAAACACTTCCAGCGCACTCTGGATTACATAGCAAGTCGCGAGTATGAAGGCGTGGTAACGACGCCCAAGTAGCTGTAATAGGTAATTTGCATGGTGGAGAGATGGAGATTGTCGTGGTGGTGGTGGTTGGGTTCTGTGTGTGAGTGGACATCAGAGATAAGAAATTTTGACATGCATGGACGTGAGTGTATACCGAATACGATACGAAATTATTGACATTGCATGTTAAAAATTATCGTAATTATATATGTGGTGGGTGTAATCTTTTTGTTTGCATTTGTGAATTCTTATAGTGACTACGATTGTGTTGTCATTCCATACGCCATGTGTACCTAAGCCTTACAAAGAAAAAGTTCCAAGCGATATCCAGATCGAGGTGTATATAACCATTCACATCTCCCATAAGCAAAGGAAGCCAGAAGAAAAATGTCCAGTAATCAGTCCTTTTGTATCAGCCCATCCCAACCATGATATACACAAAGAATGAAAGAATGAAAGAAAAGAGTCGAATGAGTGCGTGTCGGGGATATTTGCCTTTTCCTCTTTTTCCCAACTAAATCCAACCTCCCCCAAAGCAATCCCCGATAAAGAAAAGGAAAGGAAAGGAAAAAACGTAAGAGACGTCGATCAAAGCGTCATGTGTATATCTCCAAAACTAAACATAGCCAACACGCCCCCACAATCATGATAAGGAAAATCAAGAAAGAAAGAAAAAAACCCTCCAAATAGAACGTAAGCCCTTTTCCACCGACAAAACATAAGGAAACAGTCAGAAATAAATGTAGTACGTAGTAGTAGGGATATATCCAAAAACCGAAAACCCCTGGATACTAACAAAACGGGGTTTTTTGTTAAACATCCCACCCCCTCCACTCGGCATACCGACTAAACGCGTCGCAACTGGCTGGCCGCGCGCGCCATGCCCGCCGTCGAAGACACAGCAAGAGGTTCGGAGCTGAATCTTCGAAATTCCTCCTGGGCCCATGCTTTCTCGGCTGTGTCTATACTCGAGGGACTGTACTCGTGACTGTAATTTGAACTCGTTTGAGTATACGGTCTGTCGTGTGTTGAGGACGAGGTGGAAGAGGCGTCATCGCGGTCTGGGTGCAGGAAATGCGGGTGATTGTTGTTGTTGGAGGGGATTGTGCGGTTGGGAGGGGTGTAGGGTTTAGGTTTGGGGTTCGAACTAGAGGGGTGGTTGTGGTGGTGCTGGGGTCGGGGTGGTGTTTGTGATATCAATATGGGACTGCGTTCGAGATGGGTGGGGTTTGCTGTGAGGGGTTCGCGGAGGAGAGAGGCATCGATTATGCGGGATTGGGGGCCGCTCATTGTGTTGAGGAGGGAGATGATTTCGAGGCTGGGGCTTGTGGAGAGGTCGGCTGGTTGATGCGAAATCGAGACTGAACGGGCGGCTCGATGCGTTTTGGGGAGGTCCGGGAGGTAGTTGTCTTCGGAATAACGGGGAGAGGAGAGGGGTGTGCTGCTGGCTCGGTGGCGGAGGGGCTCCTTGGGTGGTGGGTAGACAGTGTATTTTGCAGATTTCCGGGGGTTCGAGTGACTTTCTGCTAGAGATTTCATAGCGGACGTGGGTTTGTATGCTGGAATGGGCGTCTTGGTCCGGTAATGGGCGAGTGGTGGTTTCATGGGTGCTTTGGCCTTCTTCCTGTCACTGTTCATTTCTAGCCTCGCCAGTGCATCCGTAACTGCATCGCCCACGTCGACGTTGTTCAGCTCGTGGTTCTCCAGCTCAAAGGTCTGTTTGCGAGTTACGACTTTGTGAGATAGCATATTTGGATGCTCTAAAACAGGACTTGTGCCCTGTGGTGGCGCGGCATCGGGCAATGGCCATTCAGCCGGAAGTTCTGGAACTGGAGGTGTACTGATATTTGCGCGGAAGTTTCTGTCATTTGATGTGCTCCCGGATGCAGTCGTGTTCAGCGTTGACTTTGAGGGACCTGAATGTAGAGCTGATTTAGACGCTAGCATTGCACTATGTGGACTTCTTCCTGAATCCGTCGAAAGACGTTTCACCTTCCAGCTACCAGTCTTTTCGTCAACCTCTAGAGTCGAGTGCGGATATCGTAACGAGTCGGCAAGTGTCTGGGTATCCTCAAACACAGAAGACTGGTACCGGTGCAGCGTCTGGTTCGAGTCATTTTGGTGGATCATGGGCTCTTTTGTGCAATTTTCTTCAACCGGGGTCTTCTCATCTTCGTTATGGAAATCAAGGCGACTCTTAGAATAGTCACCTTCCTTGTTCGCGCCGTTTGGTATGTAGAAGCGTAAATCGACGCGGACGACGGCAAACAGCATGACGACTAGAATTTCAGTGAGGAAGTTGAAGCAGTAGAAGCTAGCCTTGGACAGATACCAGGGTATTGCCACATTTCCGCGCTGAACATCGACCATCAAGGTTGGTGGGATCCAGGCTAAAACGCACCGGAACACTTGTCCGACCGACAGTATGCATACCGAAATGACGAGGATCGTAATATTGTACCGTAGTCTACCAGCACCAAACTTTTCAACCTCGGTACGCGGAATGAGAAGGGAAAGAGCAACCAGAATGGCGGGCGCGAAACAAAAGGCAGTGGCATATGTCTGGGCGACCAGGAAAAGGACTCTGAAGGCATCTTGCTTCAAGTGCGTAAGAGTGAAGAATTTCCAGATTTGGCTTACGATGAGACCAAGCAAGGTAAAGACCAAAAGAACAAGCCCACCTCTATGGAAGAGGCGGTACTGTGTTGACCATCCCAGGCTGGGATGTTGGGCGCGGATGATACGTTGAGCGAAGAACCAGTTGACCATGTACAAAATGATGGTGCCAACATAGGTAAAGATATTTGCTGCGATAGCAAGGCCGACATCTCTAGGATAGTTTGCCCACGCGATACGTAAGACCATGGTGATGATTCGGATTTTGCAAAGACCTATAGCGCGTTAGTTGTCAGTATATCGTGGTGATGGTCGAGATAGCTTACCCAAGATGGCGCCATTGAAGATGAACTTGTGACCGCGATGCTTATTGCTTTTAAAGATTTTAATATGAATAACACCAAATACTAGATAGAAAACGAGGAAAATGACTGCGATGGGGACATCAGGCAGGATGTCAGGCGATCCACCTAACCCAGCATCGCGAGGAGCATATGGAGGACCTTTGTCAGTTGATACACCATCCTATTTGAATTTTAGTTGCGCGTTTCATATGTTTACACTCGACTACACATACCGGAGGACCTTGTGCTCCTTGTTGCGAAGACATACTTCACTGTTTGTTAGTTGGGGGAGCGCGCAGAATGTCTAAGTCAAGGATGTACAAGATCAAGGGAAAGCCAACACGGCTCTCTCTCGACAAAGGGAACGGGACTAGATGGTGTATATCAGGTGCACACACTGGAATGGCCACACGATTGCTGGGGCTCAAATCATAGTTGGCAATGGCTTAGACCAAGGGGCCCGACGGCCATACATAAGCAAAATGCATGACCAGCGCGTACACTCTTGACGACTCTGTAATTAGTCTGAATTAGAGGGGGCAGCGGTTCCATGCACGTATATGCGGCCCCATTGTTAGCTCAGCTCGGCCATGGTAGCACAGCTCAAAGCCGCAGTGGCATTGGCTGCTCAATGGTAAATGCGTTCCGTGCTCGTGGTGTGCAAAGACAGATAGACGCGTCGATCTAGAGGGCCAAGTCTGGTTGCCCTTCCGAGGACCGTTTCTTAGGGCAACGTGCTTTTCTTTGATGAATAACATTGCCCTTCATTTTGCTCTCCTATACAGGAAATCTGCTCTCGGCTTGGGACCTGAGTTTTGGACATTACGAGTACACTTGCGGTTGTGTTACAGCGCCTAGCAAATGCGCCAACACGGCACTTGTTTCTCTTGACGTTATCGATGGACTGACGATGGTGGTGCCGGGTCTCCTCAGTGAAGCCGGAGATCTGCTTCTGCCGCTTACTAGACGTTGAGTGGGGGAAGTGGTGAGAGATCGGTGAAAACGGTATATGATTGCCGACCAATGACGCCTGTATCGGCCCTCGCATGGCCGGCGCCGACTTTGCTTGTTCGGTGCCACGGAGCATCATGGTGTAGATGCGGAATGCTTGATATATGCCATTGTGTCTGTGCCTGCAAAGCATGACTGGAATCAACAAGTAAAACACTCATCTCTCCAAGGCCACACACCTTGCAAGAAGGACCAACCTAAGGCATCATGTCAAACACGCCGCTTTCAACCCGCCGCCTTGCCAATGGATGCATGTCCTTTCTACCCCAGATTTTCGGCACGGTGAAACCCATCGGAATGGCGCTTGAAACCTACAACTTCGTCCATTAGACCTGACAACAACAACAATCTCCCCTGCCATCACCAATGCCACCTGCGCTGCACAGCTAGCCCTCGGACTATCTATCACACACTCGCAATGCCGCCCAAAGCGAAGCCGCGCGCGGGCAAACAAGCCAACAACAACGTCACCAAAAAAGCCATCCCACCGCCCTTTACACCCGCACCCCCAGAGCTCGAAAACCTCCTCTACACCTTCGACCGCTCTCTCGTCTACGTAACACACGTGGACCCCCACCCAGCGTGGTTCAAACGCCGCATCTTCATCGTGCCCCTCCTGCTCAACGCCAGCTTCGTGCTGCTCCTGCTATGGCGCCTGTACACCACCGGTCCCCACTACGTTGCCATTCTTAAGTCCGTCCTCGGACAACCCAACCATACAACCATATACTGGGCCTCCAATACGTGGGGCTCGCTGCTCTGGAAAGTCGGAAGACGCATGCTCCTGTTCCTATTCGACTTTTTCCTCTTCCGCATCGTCGGACCCTGGCCCTGGAGTTTCTTCGTCGAGCAGCCTGGCAACCCTGTTAGCTGGCGCTGGAACGTCGGGTTTAGAGATCAAGAGATTTATGTGCGGGTTAGTAGGGGATGGGGTGCGAAGGATCTGTTGGGTGAGGCGGAGGGAAGCAGCGGGCGTAGAGGAGGCGAGAGCCCTTTTTTCAAGACGCGCATCTTGCCGGCAGTGGATAAGCAGCGGCTCCGCGAAAAAACAGGGTACATGCTCATGGACGCCGATTTCGACCTCGATTTCTTCGGCATGGTCGCCGCGACGCAGCTCCTCAACCGCAACGACATAACCCTCGACCACGTTCGCAAAAGCGTCTTCGTGTACGTCGGCGATGGGGGGCGTGACAATGGCCAGTGGGTTGTATGGGACTGCGCCAAGCTCGACGAGGGCTCCGAGACGGAAGCAAGGGAAAAAGTCGTTGCCTTCAAAGACAAGCTGACGGCCATGGGCAAGGAGAGTTTGTTCTTCAGATGGGTCGAGCTCATCCAGTACGAAAGTAGTGCCCCTGGTGGCTTCACCCCCGAACGACAAGCTGTTGCGGCAGAAAAAGTAAAGCAGATGTTTGAGGATCAAGGGGTCGATTTTGAGCAGTTTAGTAGGGAGATAGGGGGGTTGGATAGCATGACGAATATTTGATTGCATGCTCCTCTCTTTTTCTTCTCTTTCGTTCTAGTGCTGGGAAAAGGGGCGGAGGGGGGAAAGCATGAATGAATGGTTGTCTCCATTGGTCTAGATTGCGATGATACCCTGCTTTGTTTCTGAAGAAATAATAGAATTGTACGTCCATCTATCCATCTCGACGTTTTTTTCTCTTACTAGGTTTTTTTCTTCGCATAATGCGATGCCAATAGTTAGTCTTCATGGACTATACCTCTTGGTTGAACAAAGAGCATAATGACGATAATTGAAATATCGATTGCGTTGAGTCCTGGTGTTATGCTGCGGTCTTGGGAGAATGCATCATAATAATTTCCTTAACGTTGAATTGTTTATAAAAGTCTGTCGCCCCATCCCGCCAGATCGACTTGAAAAATAGGGATACAGGAGAGATGTAAAACACCGCTCTCGAAACGTGGCGTACATGTTCGTCTAATGAGGGAAGCCCTTTTTCGTTTTCTTAGTGGTTTTCCTTTTTTTCCCTTTAGGAACATGTCCGAGGACCATGGACAGGATAAGTGGCCTTTGAATCGAATCTTTTCATTGAGTAAAGTTTTAACTGTTTTGTGAGATTTGCTCTTCCGGGTGCACCAGATGATTTCATACGCGTGGTTGGAAATGGAACATGGCTTTTGCTCGCCTGGTGTTGGGCCAGCTCTTCATTCTCGCCCGGAATGAGTACGCGAGTCTGTGTCTTCGATCCGCTAGACAAGTGCTTAATAAATTGTATCATCCAGTCGGCGATTTATCTTGAATGCCATGTACGGCGAGGTGGAAAATCTTGCGATCCTAGAAAATGACAGCAACGAATCACAAGACTTGCTCCGAAGGTGTGCCAAATGCCGACATGCATAGTGCGACCCATAGTCTTTCTATGAAATTTTATAGCTTTGTGAACTAGCAGGTTGGTCAAATTTAATGATCAAATTCAACAATCAAAAGCTGATGATCTTCAGGCAACTGCAACTGCTGAATGCATAACATGAATTGTGTGTAGACATTCCAATATCTGTCTACTCAGCTCCCATCGTAAAAGGCATACTGGTCAAGACTCGTTGGCGCCACATCGTCGCGGATCAGGAAATTCGACGACTGCATAGGTATGTATTCGCTGAAAAGATCCGCCATGCTTGCTCCGGGCCCGAAACCAAGGTTTTGCATAAATTGCGGCTGGTTATCCGGCCGAGTGGCGCTATCAAGTGACGCCAATTCATCGAAAAAGGTCTCGAGATCGCTGGTTAGCTCAGGGCACCGTGGGTCAGTCTGTGATGGACTAGGTACTGCCACATGTGATGGATTTGTCGGATACGGCCCAGAGAAGAAATCATTGAGGGGATCTATTATTGGTTGGGCCATGCTGGGGCCATCAGGAGTTGCGGTTTGAAGTGATTCTGGCGTTGACAGGTTTATGGCTGTTGAGGATGATTTGGCCGGCATGATGGAGCTCTCGAGAGCCTGTGAATCATCATGATGCAACTGAGGCGATGTTGATAACATGGCAGCTCGCAACCTTTGTAGTTGGGTGCGGGTCGTTTCGCGCAGATTGAGTTGACTAACAAGTCTGCTGATAGTGATAACCAGGCATCTGATCGGCACAGGTAGTCGTTGGACACCAATATCCAATTGACACTGATCAAGTCCATTGAGGAACCGTTGTAAACTTGTATCCGAAGGATTAGAGATAAAACAAGCGCAGTGATATGTCACTTGTAGCAAGGCAGTCGGTGGGGCGAGCAATGAAAAGGAGCTGCTAGAAAACAAAGCGCCCACTTTTGGGGGTAGACACGCTTTCCATCTCTCAAGACGTTGAACAGCCTCTTCTTGATACGAATCTTGCGCTGACTGCCACACAGTGCTTACGAGTATGTCAACCAATTCAATGACATTGTTGAACGTACTTAGAGAAAGCAGTGGGGTCATCCTACTAGCATGCGTAGGGTCACTAAAACCAGACCAAGGCTGCCACTCTTCCAAACCGTCTTCGTCAATAAGCCCAAGGTGCCCTAGATCAGTCTTCCTGAAGTGAGGACGGCGGTTAAGCTGAAATGCTAGCATACCGTCGAGGAGTAAACACCCGTAATAGACATGCTTGTGTCTAGAGTTTGCCATCAGTGTTGATTGGTCTATATTCTCCAGGGCTCTCGACGCGTAACCAACGAGCAGCCAGGCTGAACCCGTCAACATTCTGGAGATATTGAATACGACCAGATTCAGAAGAGCTCTAATATGTCCAACATCGAAATGTCCAGATTCGCTTGGTATCATAGATCTTGCGGTCTCGTACAGCTTCATAGGCCTCGCCGATGTATCAAGGGAGTCGTTCAGGTTTGCGTCGTATAGTGATGCCACTGCCAGGATACTCCACATTTCAGCATGCATCCCGGAAACGGATTGCTCGGGATTGCTGGAATGGCTATGCAGAGGGTAAGAATAGGCGGATTTTAGGGTATCATGCTTCTCGCATATGGGAAGCCAAGAGTGTATATTCGTAAAGTATACTTCGAACAGTTGCCAGCTATCCTGCGGGATTGTTTCCGGAGCACAGATGATGGCCGGCTGTTTATGCGACGTTCTTGCGATCTGAGCAACACCTAAAGGCTCAATACTATGCTGAAACTCAACATTACTTGCTTGGTTACGGTTTGCCTTTTTGTTCAGAGGCTCCTCGGTATCCGAATCCTCATCGCTGCTGAAAGAACCAGGCGAGGCAGCTTGTTCATGTCTCGAAGGTTCTCCTCCGGAAAGTTGCTTATCAACATCGATGTAGAACTTTGATTTGCGCCATCGCCTGTGAAGCTTGTTCGACTCCTTCGAGTCACGGCTGAGGAGTAATGATGAAGCACCCCCCTGTGCTAGCTTCTCCTTGAGGGCAGATTCGTTGTCTAAATTATGTTGGAAAAGCCATGCAAGTGCCAACTCTAGGGTGCGAATGTAGCCTGGTTGAATACCTCGCTTCTTGGGGTTTGCCGTATAGGAGCATTTTCTGGTAGTCCCCGAGCAGGTAGAGCAAGTTGGTTGAAGGCCATCACACTTCTCACGAGCAACGCGACATTGGTCGCATGCTCGTGACACACGAGTGCGTTTGGCAGGCTTCTCTTCGGATAGAGGTGCGGATTGGCGCTTTGCCTGGCTTTGTGCAGGCATGAGCCCGATGCGAATGGAATCGAAATATATATGATCACGAAATAAGATGCTCAGTGGTGTGCGTGCATAGCTAGATGTAGGGCGTCATGTAGTAACCCAAAGAGTCCACGTAAGAAGCGTCGGCAGCGAGAAAGGGAGACGGAGCAGTCTGGTTGGTCCACGGACGCTACGGAGTTCAACGGCCAGATGATCCGGGGTGTATTATGGATTGCGGAGGGTGGACCGGGGTTGCAGGATAGTGTATGTGTATACCTCGTGCATAACAGGAGCGCAAGACGTCGAGTGTATACGCGAGTTCGGCACGACAAGCAAGTGAGAGGAAAAAGGCTTATCCGGTGGCGCATTCAGCCGGTCATTGCCCTCTCTGCTACTACCCCGTATCCATCGGCCCACCACCACCATTGTGACATGCCTTTGAGTAAAATCAGTTGCCGTCCATTTTTTCGTGCTCTGCCGTTCTCAATCGCTTACCAGGTTGACGGCAGATGATTAACATTTGCCTTGCCCATCCCTCCCATGATACATACCATGCATACCTCGAGTCATCCCAACCACTTTCGGCTCCACAGTCTACCCATATCACCTGTTGTATTCGGCCGCACGGCTACTTGAAGAACCACCAGAGAAATAGAGCGTTCGAGATCTTAACCCTTGACGCTTCTGTAGCCTCAGCCAGGCCGGCACCGCCATCATGGCCTCCGCAGCGATAGGGACCAAACGCGCCTTTGCCTCTTTAGAGGAAGAGAATGGCGAAGCTGCTGATAGCTACCGCTCCTATAGTAATTCGGTGACGCGCGAGACAACAACAGTAGACCCTACAGTACTTCCTCAAAGGCGCAAGGTCAGCCCAGATGGCGCAAGTATGTAAGGATGTACCTGTCTGGTTGGTTGCGTGCTGACCAACAAACAGCCTCGACCATTTCAAGTGCGCGATCCACCCCTCGCATCACCTTCGCTCCCTTGCCTCCAGCGAGTCCTCATCGTCGCACATTTAAAGCAGATGCCTCTATAGTGCTACTTGGTATGCCTGGGACTGGAAAGTCCACCTTGGCCGTCATTGCTTCGATAGCATGCCGGAGGCGGGTTCTCGACGTAGAAGACATGTTTCAAGATACGACGGGCTTCTCTACTGCCAAGTACCGCAAGCAATTCGGGGCTGCCAACTTTAATCTTCGCCAAGAAGAGCTTCTGCGTAGCATTCTCGATGAGCACGATCAGGGCGCCATCATTGTCTGCAATGGGCTCTCGTTGGAGAGAAACGGACAGTCGTTGATACAAGACTTTGCTCGCACGCACCCCATAGTGCACGTGCAGCGTGACCTTTCCAGTCTGCACAGGTATCTAGGGGGGCCCGATCTGAAGAGACTGAAAGATATGCTGGCATTGACTGCACCCATCCTTCGGCGGTGCTCTAACTACGAGTTTTATAACATTTCTGAGATTAAAATCACTAGCGCCGACACTCCTGCTGACCAGCCAGTGGCCCCCGCATTTCTCACATTGAAAAGAGCACAACGAACATTTCTCAAGTTCCTGTCAATAGTCACAAACCCCGAAAACTCGGGTGGCTCAGTCAGGTTGTCGATTCCACCGTTGGAACCTGGATATCCGTTATCGGACGTGGCGACCGAGCTCCGCAACTACACTTGTGCCGTCCAGGTACCGTTAGAAGACATACTAGCCGAAGACGCAGATGTACAACGTCTGGAAGTTGGATCAGATGCCTTTGAAATCATATTTGATCTTAGCCAACAACGCATCATGGCCGATGCCCTGGATGAGGTTAGTGCCTGCATATCCAAAGTACGGAGAAGTACAGTAGTGCCCATTATTTATCACATACTTCCGACATTTCCCACAGACGGCCATCGGTCACTTTATCTGGAACATGTACGCCATGGATTGAGAATGGCACCCGAGTATGCGACAGTCGATTTGTCGCTAGATGCAGCGACGCTTACGGATTTGATTGCCTCTCGAGGCACAACCAAGATCATTGGCCACCTCCATATGGACACGCCATGGGAGGATAATTTTTGGGTTGTGCAGTATGAAATGGCTGTGCGTATTGGTTGCTCTACTGTTCGATTTACTCGGCCAGTCTATTCCATTGATGACGACATTTCACTTCGCAGTTTCAGCTCAAAAATGGCAAAGCATGATGCCCAAGTGCCTTTGATCTGCTACAATACAGGAAGAGAAGGTCGGCGCTCCGTCTGTTTCAACAAACACTTGACGCCCGTTATGCCACCTTCAGCAACGGAGAAGACGGATGCGGCAGGGCCAGTGGCGCATCACACTGACAACTCTCGGGTGACAGCGCGAGAAGTTACCCAGGCTTTGTATAGCTCGTTTACGCTTGACCCGATGCAGATTTACATCATTGGCAAGCGATTGGGATACAGTGTTTCACCGGCAATGCATAATCTTGCGTACCAGGCATGCGGAATGCCCCATGAATTTATTCGCATTCAGAGCCCCTCGCTCAACAGTCTCAAGGAACTGGTACGTCAGCCAAATTTTGGTGGTTCTATTGTGATCCAGCCTTTCAAAATGGAGGTGATTGCACTAGTGGATTCGATGAGCCAGCATGCTCGCGCGATTGGTGCTGTGAATACAGTGATACCCGTGCGTCGGCGTAATCAGGATGGCAGTCTCCCAAGCGAACTGGAAATCTTCCAGGAACGCAACCAGTCTGGGCCTATTCAGGCTCTGTACGGAGACAATTCCGAGTGGATAGGGATTCGGTCTTGCGTGCGTAGGGGGCTGTCTCCTGCGAACGCGGTACGGCCGCTGTCGTGTGGCCTTATCATCGGGGCTGGTGGCATGGCTAGGGCAGCCGTCTACGCGCTGTTGCAGATGGGGGTGAGGAATATTGTCATCTTCAATCGAACAATTGAGAAGGCCAAGAGCCTTGTTGCGCACTTTTCGCGTCTTGCTTCAAACTCAACAGAAACAGCGAGTGTATCGTCGATCACGCCTCAGAATCTGCCAAACTTCAAGATTCTCGAGTCACGTGAAGACGCATGGCCAGAGACGCTTCGCCAGCCAACTATCATCGTTTCCTGCATACCAACCGATCCGATAGACGGCGGGCCGGCAGCACAGTTCACTCTTCCTGGGCAGTGGATGGAAAGCCCCACGGGTGGGATTGTCATGGAGACGGCGTATAAGTCGCTCAACACTCCGCTGAAGCAACAGGTGCGAGATGCAACAAACAAGCTTTGGACATACATGGATGGGCTAGACTTCATACCCGAGCAAGCTTTTGCTCAGTTTGAGCTGTTCACTGGCAAGCGAGCACCGCGAAAAGTGATGCGAGAAGAGGCGTTTCGTGCATGGAGGGACGAGCAGGGCAACAGTGACGCCGACATGGTAAAGAGGAGGATGGAGGCCATTAATAAGCAAGAGCCATGATGGTTCCTGACGATGAGGCGAATTGTAATGTTGAATCATGATATAGATAAACGTATATAAACATATACCTATACGTGTGTGCAGTATACCTGGTGACCTGATCCCTGCGGCAATCCGTGGCGCACGTTCCTACGTAGCGAGCCACGACGCGTGCGCGATGCGACAACACATGCACAAAGCTAGTCCGCTTACCGCCCTCATTACTCGAAATATATCTTGTAGCCACGCAGACCAACCCCCAGATCCTCGCACAGCCCTCAGTATTATGCGCAGATATCGCAGCCAGCCCACCGCCCGGCAATGACTACGCGCCAGCCCCTCCACCCCATTTCCCCGCCGTCGGCCACCGTTGTCAAGTCACGCTACGCACACCTCCAGCGACCCACATTAGCTACCACCACCACAACCACCACCAGGACCAATGGACTCGGCACCATGGATACCGGAAACCACGACCGACACGATTTGCACGATGAAGATTCTGTCGTGTCTGGACTGAGCGAGCTCGAAAATGACGCCGAAGACGACTTTGATAAGCTCATGATACGCAATGAGCGCGACAGACGACGACTGAACCAAGCCGCCAGTGACCGGCCCCAGCCCTTTACAAAGGCGCGCACACATCCACGCGTAGGCTTGACCCTGGAGAACCTCGAGAGGAATAGCGCGGCGGCAACAGCGGCGGCGAGTACAAATGTCAGCCTGGACCGCCTGGACCGCCCGCCCAGCAGTAGCGGGAGCACGAGCAGCAATCCAGCAATACATGTGCCGACGACATGGGGCAAGAAGAGCAGGAGCAACAGGCACTGGATGCGGTCCATCGCCTACGACGAGGACCAGCAGCAGCAGACGCCCACGGTTCCAGAAGAAGATGGGACAAACGACCACTACTACGGCAACAATGCGAACCTGC
This sequence comes from Bipolaris cookei, assembly GCA_002286855.1. NCBI lineage: Eukaryota > Fungi > Ascomycota > Dothideomycetes > Pleosporales > Pleosporaceae > Bipolaris > Bipolaris cookei. Next base: position 268,281 of record NRSV01000048.1, on the reverse strand, counting down.
CACACCGCTCAGTCGAAGACAGCCCGCTCTCGCACAAGACGTCAATGATCGGCACTCCACGCGCCGAATCCGAGGAGTGGGACCTCACCTTTGAGCTCAACGAAGCTTCCATGATTGCATCTACGCCCTACATCCCCAGAAGTACCGTGCTAGACGACATACGGCGGCGCGAGATTGAGGGCTCAAAGGAACGATCGGGCTCGCCCGAGCCAGTGCACCGACGGTCATCATTCGCGCGGAAAGCCGAGAGTGCAAGCCATAGCGTATCAAACCCCGATCCAGCCGTGCAAGAGTCTCCGCAGCCCCAGAAAAAGCTGCGTATGCGCACACAGTCACGGCAGTCAATTGGCAAATCGCAGCCGGTAATGGCTGTGGGGAAAGAAGATATGCCTTCTGCAATGTATAAGAGCACTGAGAGCATAGCTGAGGTAGATCGCGAAGTGGTTGCCACTGCAGAAAGAATCCCACCAAAGCGTGTTCCACATCGCCGGCATGACTCACAAGACCTGTTGCGTCGGCTGGCGAGAGCCTCCAACACCCCAAGCCCGGCGCGGCCACAGACGACACCCCCAGAGCCGCTGGACGGCTCATCAGAGACAGCGACCACGCGTACCCAATCTTCGGGTAAAGAGAGGATGCAAAACGTGGAAGCGAACGCGTCCGTGCCCAAAGCTGTTTCCGAACCTGTGGCACCTGCGTCACAAGTGAGCACAGAGCGAGAGGGGTCACAAGAGACACCGCAAGAAGCCGAACGATTACCAGAATCTTCAGCAGAGAAGGAAGCAAAGACTAACGGGGTAGATGCGACACCAGTGCCCGCAAAGAGACCAATCTTGAATCCCAAGACTCCAGTGGTGACTGGTGCCTGGGTCGACACACCGGGTCCACGTACTATTCAGAGATCTGTCTCTACAAGTAGATCCCGTTCGCGTTCACGCTCGCCCAAGAAATTCGATCTACGCAAGACCAAATCGCTTGAGAGACTCAAACCTAGCACAGAAGGGTCTGCAAATGTTGTTATGGAAGTGATCCGTCCCCAACTACCCAGATCTGCACTGCAAGCACTCGTCGAAGAAGCGAAAGCTCACAACAAACAATCAACAGCGGATTTTGGTGACTCCACAATCAACTCACTCGAGGAGCTCATCACTCCATTGACTGAAATCGCAGTAGACGAAGACACGCTTCAGGGTCTTCAGATTCCAACCGACGCACCCCGCAACGATGCAGAACGCCAAAGACAGCAAGAGCTCGTCCACCTGCATCGCATGAGCGATCGCCTCCGTGCAGCGCGTACTAGCATCCGTGACGTAAGTCGAGGCATGAAGCGCGTCGAGGACCGAGTCGAGCATGTCGAGGAAGGAGAAAATGGCGAGAAGATCAAGGTGATCAAACGGACATGCCTCTGTACGAGTGAAGACCATGTGCAGTACTTTTCAATGTGGAAGTGGTGGAAGAGCTTGTTCTGGGAGCAACGACTCAAGTCCTTGCGCCATGTATCCAACAGTCGGCTGAGGTTCTGGGGCGGACTAACGGGTCTGAGTATTTTCCTCATCACCCTCTTCGTCTGGTGGATAAGTGAAGAGATTGCTTGGTACGTTTGTTCTCCTGTAACGCCATTTCCTATTGAGAATTGTTTAACTGACCTTGATCCCCCTACAGTGAGTTATACTGCCGGCCTGTATACGCCTACTCGTATCCCTACCCTTTCAGTGTGAATCCCAATGCCCCGAAATATCCCTACGTCATTCCTACCCTCATCTATCGCAATCTCATCAAGGACTGGTGGGTCCCTGTTTCTTCATTCTTTTCATGGCTTGCTGCGACTATTTGGGGATGCGTAGTCGGCTTTGAGCAGACAACGCGCATTGGGCGTTACATGAAGAGTCAAAGCATGCGAAGTTCGAGTGCGGTAGAAACACATTGGATGAGTGAAGATGCTGCTACGCTCATGGAAGAGCGGGGCTGGGATGCGAGCATATTTAACGATGAGATTCTGCCTGGGGGGCGGTGAAGCTTTTTTGTTTTTGGGAAGACGCTGGATGAGCAAAAATATTGCTTCTTTTGGCCTTTTCCCCGTTGCATTTTGCTGCATTTGTTGAGCGCGGCGTTTGCTTGTTTTTTCCTCTTGTTTTTCTCTCCTCATTTAGCGAGTTTGGGTCTGGAATTCAGTGCGGAGTTGCATGCATACACTACGACTATATGCTGTATTATTACGCTTTTGGCGTGTTGTGGCATTTTGAATAGCAAGAGCGAGATAAAGCGAACGCATGGGCGGTGGGACATGTTAAAGCCTTTCCCTATTGCCCTTTTTGGCTATCTACCAATACATAAACGCAATCGTGGCACACCTTCTTTGGAACCCACGAACAAGGATATCCAAGACAATGGTGATAATGCATAGCGAAGGTTGGTAGTGAGAACTTCACGGGTTAAACACTTCCCTCACTTCCCCTACAACTGGTAGCCATCTCTATCTTCTTGCAGAGAAGTTCCTCCTTTCTCTCTTTCACATGCGCCGGCACCTTCGGAACCACCAAAAGATACGCGGAAATGAAGAGGCGCTACTAGCTTAAGGAGGCAGATTGCCGTCTTACATGCGCCCATGATGAGATAGTGAAAAAAGCAACAAATGACGCACACATCCCCACACCGACTCTTCTTCCGCTGCAAATTATATTGCTCTCCAGCTAAAATCCATGAGAACATGCCGTCGTACTTACGAACACCAGCGCTTACTGGCGAACTACTCGCCTGCTCCTACTACTATCTCTGGAGTCCGTCGCATCCAAGCAAATCTATTCGCTACAACTCCCCTCCCCCTGCCCCTCCCTTGCCCCACCCGCTCTCACCTCCCCATCACACGACAAGCGCTTGCACAATGAAAGATAACCCCCCAAAAGCCACAATATATAAAAATATCTGGAACCCAGCCTCTCATCGTATCAGCGCAGCGCCTTACGTACACCCCTTCCTCGGTTTTCCTGTCAGCCGTTTCATGCTAAATACGATCTGGCGCGACGCGACTTCAAACATTCAAGGAGGACCCCTGTGTAAGAAGGTCCCTTGGCAACACGGAGGTGAAACGGTGGGATTGGAAGGTGGGTGAGCAGCACTGAGGGGTGGGCGTATTGTTGAAGAGGGGGGTTCGCGCCTTTTTTCTTACTACTTGGTGTCTGGCTTCCAGCGATAACGTACTGGAATATCGACCTGTATACACTTTGAGCGCTGGTCGCATGTAACGGTTTGTTGGAAGGGATATTGATAATACTACTGCTGGCTTTGCTGGGGATCACACGACGGGTTTGGGGTATCACGCTGCTCTTTACGATACGACGCTCCGCTTCGCAAATCTACAGCCGTTCCTTAATTGCCAAACTCCAAATCATTCCAGCAAAATGATCAACGCAATGATCTCCACAGTCAAACTCTTTTCCTTTCTCATCACTTACGAGTTCTGGAGTCGGCTCGGATTCTTCGTCGGGTACATCTTCACCTTCCTGCTGGTACTCGAGGTCACACGCCTAGCAAGCACCGATGCACACAGGAAGCAAGTCGAGAAAGTACTCGATTTCTATGCGGCATCGCGATCAGAAAGCGAACCCCGGCGGCCGCACCCAGCGTCCGAGTTGAAGAAAGTATCTCTTGACGAACTGGAAGAAATGGAACGGCAAAGCATGATTGTAGAACAGAAAAGACGGATACGAACACCGAGTCCTGCCGTCACTCGCACACCAGAACCCGGGCCTGTACAGATCGACGAAGAGAGGAGACGGCGACGAGCAGTTTCCACATCCTCTCCGCCGAAGATATCATCAGCGTCAAGATCTGCCACGCAATCGCGTCCTCAAGCGCAAACGTCAAACTCAACCCGTCGTCTCAGGAAACGCAGCGACACACTCAACTCGTCCAGCAGTGCCGAGTCCAAAGATGCTGCTGTGAGGAGAAAGCGCCGCGAGGCCTCGCCTGCCGAGTCCAAGACCTCATCTAGACATGCGAGTCCGACGCCCAAGAGCAGAAGCAAAGAAAGCAAGATCCTGGGAGCGTCGTTGGGGAAGATGTTGAGGAGTAGGGGGTGAAGTTAGTCGACATGGTTGACCCTAGAGAAATTGCAGCGACGATGACGAGTTATGATTATGACTGAAAGTATCGTTACGGTTGCGCAGAGCAACTGTGATTGTTTTGGAGAAGAAGGCAAACAAGGGACGGATGACGGGATATCACGACAACCTTGTTGGGGAAAAGTATGGTCTTTTGCATAGCGGCGGTACCCGGACGCGACAAGTACCTGCTACTTTGGGTTTCAGCACACACGGCACGCGATATGCCTATCCGTCTCGCTTGACGCATCGTGGAAAGCTGTGCATGTCAGCAGCGTGCCACATGAATTGGGGTATTCGTCCGCCGAGGCGAGAAACGGCGGGCGTCTAGTGGGACATTCATCTCGAGTTAGCGATATTGAAGCGGGCGAAGATGCTCCGAACGGCTAGATACAATTCACATGCCTTCAATGGAAAGCAAAAATCACGATATTTCTCCCTTCCATGGCATTCCATTGCGTGTATATACAGACTTCACCATGCACTTACCTTACCTTGCACAAAACAATGCACCCCAGCTGTCCATCCATCCACCATCCACCGCTATTCTCAAGCCCATGGTGTATGTACAGCACAGCACAGTCCACGATGCCTAGCCCAAATGATGCAAGAAGCAACAAGTGTCATCCCATAACAAGCTTTTTCAATCGTATTATCAGCTTAATCTTTCTTCGCCGCCAACATTCCCCAACAACTAACAACCTATTACAAACACAATGCAATTAAATTTCGCTTGCAAAAACCTACTACCCACCCTCCTCCAGAGTTCTAGATCAGTGATGATTAAAAAAAGAGAAACTGGGAAGAACAGGTACCCAGCAGCAAAATACGCGCAGCAAAGGAAGGGCAAGGACCTAAGTTCAAAGGTGGAAATGAAAGAAAGTTGCTCGATGCTCGATGCTCGGGACAAATGCAACAAGGGTGGCGTGGTTAGGCGAGGTGGTGATACCGGGGTGTTGGGTTGTTTGCCGCCGCTTACAAATGACTTACTCACTGGAATGGCGCGGGGGACTGAGGGGCTGTGCTTTTCTGTATAATGCTTTTCCACAACGGGGTTTTGGGATGATTTTTTCTGGGGGTGGAGAGGGTGCATGTAGTATGTGTTGGTTGTACATACAGCTACTACATGCAGTGCCAATGTAGATGTGGGTACAGTAAGGCGTCCGAAGAGGATCGCGGCGAAAAGTCGCCGGCGGAGGGGGCACTTGGGTGAGGCAGTGAGGTGACTAAGGAAGCTTGGGATTTATGTACGATTGAATGGATGGAGAGATGGATAGACGGATAGATGTACAATTGTTCTTGTGCATGGCGATTTAGATATGATTTGAATGGACATGGGAGAAAGAAAAGTCAGCACAGTGTCCTTGCGACAACGACCGTTGGTTGGCAATAGGACGGAAGAGCGTGCGCTTCTAAACTCTATTTAATTGGACAGCTGATGAATAAGTTACACACTTACATTCCATGTAACTTGGGGTCAAACCAGCTATCAGGTTAAGCCTTTCAGCCTTAGCAACAGAAGACAAAAAGTGGTGTGGTTTTGGTAAGGATGTAAGGCCAACGCTACGGGGACGCGCAATCCTTCTCCTTCTCCCCAAAGTACTCTTCGATCTAATGCTAGCATGCTCGATGCACGCATCGTATGGTCAAGAGTCGAGGTTGATCATAAAGTACGGTTGGTTCCCCCCCTGCGCACCTGATTAGGTGATGGTGTCGTCGGCCAAGCTAGTTAGTCCTGGTCTACCCCACACATTGCCGATCGAAAACTGACAACATGTTTCTTACCCCTCCCTTGCAGTTGGGCTAGTACGTACTACCATTCCAGAATCTTTATTTCTTTGACCCTGGCTTTTTTCGGAAAAAAGGTTGAAGTTGAGCTAGAGTGAAACCAAACCAGCCACCCGTCAGCAAGGGACTTGAGATCTGCCTTCGTTGGTAGACAATGCTGACGGCCGTGAAACGTGCAAAGCAGCAGACAGATAAAAGAGAAGTGAAAAGAGAAAGAGGGTAGGTTGGGGACTAAGCCTCCGATCGTGAGGTGTCGTGTTCACAGCCTCAATACTGCTATTCAGATTTCCACTCGCGACAACATGCGGACAGGACTAGATTGCTTGGAACCACGACAAATGGATGGCCTATAGTTTCAAGGCGTCATTAATCCGCGTGTGTCTTGACTTGGCCAACAGATCTATGATATCACTGGTGCTTACCGGGCCATACCGCACGACATAAGCCTCGTCTTGTAGCGAGCATCATCATACTGCATCTGTTCGGCCCAATTGGTTCGAGCAGGGGTATTGGAGAGAACTCACCGGTACCGTCGGTTCCTGGTGGGCTTGGAACAGGCAACGGCATGACTAGCAAGAGAAAAGACGGGATAAGCTTGTTTGTGGGTATGTCGCTGGCGGTGATGGTACTTATTGCAATGTTTCCCTCCCCTCTCAATTGTAAGGCACTCAAAAAAAGTTAACTTGACAACAGCTCTACCACTGTCTTTGCTCTTCTTACTGTTTTCCTTCTTTCTTCACTACATCTCAGCATTCGATTAGCTATGCTCAAGCAGCTCTCTGTTGCCGCCGCCCTCGCGGCTGCTGCCGTTGCGCAGAACACTCCCAGTCTTGCTGACGCTTTGAGATCGTCGTCCAACCTGTCGACTCTCGCAGGTCTTGTCCCTCAAGATGTTCTTCAGACACTCAGCAGTGCCAGCAATATTACCATTCTCGCACCCGCCAATTCGGCTTTTGAGAAAGTCAGCCCTCAGTTGTTGTCTTCTCTGACTTCCAACCCGGATGCTATTACTGCCCTCCTCCAGTACCACGTCCTCAACGGATCGTACCCATCCTCTGCTATCCCCGACGAGGGGGCTTTCGTTCCTACGCTCCTGACCAACAAGGTGTACACCAACGTCACTGGCGGCCAGGTCGTTCATGCTAAGACCGAGGACGACAGTGTTGTCTTCTTCACTGGAAACCTAAGCAATTCGACCGTCACCACAGCCGTACGTCCCCAAACCCTCCTCCATGCTTCCCCTTACTAACAAGCCCAGAACGTCAACTTCACCGGCGGCGTAATCCACATCATCGATACCCTCCTCACCATCCCCGGCGCCGTCTCAGACATCGCCACAGCTGTAGGCCTAACCTCCGTCCGCGGCGCCCTCGTCTCCGCCAACCTGGTCGAAACCGTCAACACCACCCCAGACGTAACCATCTTCGCACCCACCAACCAAGCCTTCCAGAACATCGGCTCTGCCCTCCCCAACCTATCCGCAGACGACCTTACCAAAATCCTCACTTACCACGTGATTGCCGGCACAGTCGGATACTCGACGCGCCTCGCCAACGGCACCTCCATCGCCACCGTCAATGGCGCCAATGTCACCATTACCATCAACGACAACGGCATCTTCGTTAACAACGCAGAGGTCGTTATCGCCGACGTTCTCATTGCCAACGGCGTTGTCCACGTTATCGATCAGGTCTTGAACCCCAACAACGCTACCATTGCTAAACCCAACGATGACAACGACGATGGTGAGCCCGCATACCAAGGTGCGACTCCTGTTTCTGAGGCTCCATTTACTTCAGGTCAGCCTACACCTTCTGCGTCTATTGGCGGTGGTGCTGGTGCTGGAAACGGTACTCGTCCTACTAGTACTGGTTCGCCTACTAGCTCGGGATTCCCACAGGCTACTGCTAACGCTGCGCCTGCGGTTGCTGTGTCTGGTGGATTTGCTGCCATGCTTGCTGCTGCTGCGTTTCTCTTGTAAGTGGAGGGAGTAGTATGAGATGGATATAATTCTGTGTGTGCTTTGGGGGGATGAGTGTATTGATACTATGGGTGGTTTTAGCGCTTTTTGGCATGAGAGGTTTGTTTGTGGAGGATGTATGGGATATGATTGCTATGGTAGTGATTTCGCACCTTCGATCACGAAGTTAATTAATTAAATGAGACTGTTATAACTGGAACCCTTTGCTCTGAGAACTGGACATGTTATTGTGTAACCGTAATGCGGTTAGTTAACTTTTCAACGTTTTAGGGCGTTTTCGTAATCCTAATGTGGTGATGTTAGGAATTCTAGACTCTTTTCTTCAAAAGTCATTACACATTCGAACTTGACTTTCTTCAATTACTTTACCTGACATTTTTCCGCACCACCATCATCTTTCTCATTGAGGCTCTCAAAATCATAAAACATCATCTTATTTCTTTCATCCGCTCTGCCACACAAGCACGGTCAACATACCCATGAGCCACACCAAACCACTTAAGTCACATCTTCCTATCCCATCTACCAAACCAACCACATCCTACCTCCTACGGCGCCTCACTAAACGTAATCTCACACCGATGCGCCTTTGGTGCAATGAGAAAGAAGTTCTAAAATTAATCAATTTCGTTAGCCCCATTTCCCCTCCTTTGCATAAAAGAAGAAGAAGAAGAAATCTGAGTAGACGGAAACATACCTCAAACTCCATACTCTCAGGCGTCGTCCTCTCCCCCAACCTTATCCCCTGGCACTCCCGAAAGAAAAACGCACACGCATACCGCAACTCCATACGCGCAAGATGAATCCCAATGCACGACCGCGCGCCCGCTCCAAACGGGTGAAATGCGAGTTTGGCTGCGGCAGAGTGTGCTTCTGCTATGCCGGTTTCTTTGTCGGGGATCCAGCGGTAAGGGTTGAATCTATTGCTTGACGTCAGCACATCTCTTTGGAAGGGAAGAATCGTGGGGTCAGTTGGTAACACTACTTACGTCAAAGGGTCACTCCAAATCTCCGGGTCGCGATGAAACGTATACGCCTGCGTATCTACCGTAACACCCTGAGGTATAAAATGGCCGGCGAACTTCGTCCCGCCCTGCGGTACAACGCGGGGGAGACTACTCGGCGCCGCGCCGTAGAGTCGCAGCGTTTCTTCTATGACCGCATTAAGCAACGGCAGGTTAATAAGATCGTTCTCTGTAAAATCATCTTTCAAGTCCCCAGTCTCTGCTTCCAGCGCAGCTTGCAACTCGGGCCGCTGTAGCACCGCCCAGGTCAAGTATGTCAGCGTAACACCCGTCGTGTCTGTGCCAGCGATGATGACGTTCATAGCTTCGATTCTGACGTCCATGTCATCGATGTGGCCCTCGCCTTCCTTTTCACAGTCTTCGATGACCTTGGCGAATATGTTGTTTTCGCCGGTGCGCGAGCGCGCAGTTTCGACGGCTTTGCCGGCGCCCTGGAGGATGAATTCGTTGGCGTTGAACATTTCTTGGATGGGGGTTATGGGGATGAAGCGGAGGAGGCGGAGGAGCGGCATTTCGACCATGATGCCGGCGCCCATGGTGAGTTTCTTGAGGACGCGCATGAATTGGTTGGTCTGCGGTGTACTGCATTAGAGCTGGTCTCTCTGTGAAAGGGGGAAAGGGGTATAGAGTTATCTTACGCGTCCGTCTTCTAGCATGCCAAAGGAGTCGCCAAAGGCGAGATGGGCACTGACGTCCGAGGCTAGTAGCATCCACCAGTTGTACACATCTGCTGTGCTCTTCATGGCGTCTGCTTTTATCTTTTGTACAGCGAGGAGCGCCTTTTCCTTGACTACTGGTTCCCAGTACTGCACGAGATAGGACCTGCTGAACGATCTAGACAACAGCTTCCTCCGTGGGCCATGCTCGCGCGGGTCAAGCATGGTGAAGACACCGGCCTTGGGGAAGTTGGCAAGGCGAAGGTACCATTCGCTCTTCATATATTTTGTTCCAATTTTATGGATCTCCTTGAAGGCATCGAGGTCGGCAACGCCTACTTCCGTAGGCGAGAGACGGACAATTGGGCCATAGCGCTCGTGGAGTGAGTCGATGTAGAAGATGCGTTGGCCGGTGACGACGGCACGTTTGAGGCGGTAATGCGTGAAGCGTGTGTACCAGGGGCCCGGCAGGTGTCTTGTTGGACATGTAAGGCCAACGTAGAGAAACTACAGGATGTGAGTTGGTGCTTTATAGACGGAGATAGTACATTGGTATAAGTGTATGTACCTTTGCTAATACAAGGCTGATGGCCAGGAGTACCAGAGATGGTGTGCTTGGAATAGCCATCACAGGTAAGATTATGGTTTTCAAAGATCGTATCGTCACACGATTGACTGATGGACTTGCTCTGGGTGGACACCACTACATATGCATCACTCTCACGAATCTCTTTCCTTTTTCTTTACTTTAGTCTAGCTCAAACACCTGGGGATCCGGCGAGAAGATGGCCATACTAGCCAAAGTCCCTTGATGTGTTATGCTCAAGTTGCTGTTGAAGAGCCGTGGAACTGAAACTGCCCAATCCGCCAATGAAAAGTGCATCATAGTGTCTTCGATAGTTGAAAAAGGCACATCTATGACTTTGTGTGAACATTGAAAGCGGGGGTGTAGCATGCTAAAAGATATGTGGCGTCTGGCTGTTTGATAGCAGCAGAGGTAAGGCTGGACCCACATTCCGAATTGGGTCGTTGCCTTGATCGCAAGATTGCATGCATACGTTGCAGTGCGATCTTCATGATTTCCCCTTGCAAGTTTGCTGATCAAAGAGTAAATTCGAGCTTGCACTGCATCTCGCGTTGTGCCTCGTGCGAAGGGCGGTTGCTGATTGGGATCGACGGATCTGCGATATGCTTGTGTTTGTGTTCCGCATCGATGCCTGCAGGGCGAGGACGAGGCAAACCATGTAGCAGCCCGTTATGGTTTAGAAAGGAAATGGGGATCTGATGGATTGCCTTGCAGGCTGTAGCATCCTCAGTTCTCGTTACACGGCTCCGCTCAATCCCCGGACTTGCATGACCAATCTACTCCGGCTCCACGCATTGCCGGCCTGCACGTGCTCTTCTTTTACGTTCTAGTCGCATACAAAAGTAACGAAGACTACAAGCTATGCTGCAATGGTGTTTAGTTGATATTTTAGCACGCAAGTAGCGGTGATCTTTTGGTGATGCGGTTGTGCTGGGGCCGACTTTGGTTCTGTTGTACGCTAACTATTGGACGGAATACTCCCAGCGTCATCTTCATTGGTATACAGCAGCAGCACTAGTTGGGCCATCCCAGACGCTGTACAGTGCTCTGCCGGGGGCTGGATATTGTTTGGCTGGCAATTAAACCTATGCTCAATAGCACAGGACTTAAGAAATTGGCGTTACGTACCGCTATATCTATGCACAGAACCCTCGAATACTTTACCCGCTGTCTTTCAAATCTCGGCCCAATTCGACATTACGGCTTGAGCACACAGAAAGGGAACATATCTACAGTAGCTCCGTACGAAATGTACTGGGTGTAATTGGTTCAGGAGCTTTGCTGTTAGAAGCTAGTCTTGCTATTATCATATCACGTGACCATATCGATCCCCGACTGGCTGCCATGCAGAGTTTGTCTGTGCTTTGCCAACACATAGAATCCCAGCTTTTGAACAAATTCAGTGTTGCTGAATTACCAAAAGGGGTTTCTGTCGGTGACAAACTGTCTAGGTACCCCTCCTTCCAAGGTGCCGCGATAAGGTGCGCAAGCTCTCGTGCCCGTTTTGGCACTCAACGCAATTTCGGAACATTCGGGGACCAAAAGCTCAAAGTTTGGCTTTGAAGGGTTTCGGCGTCGAAGAATTCTACGCTAAAACTCACATATTAGTGCTGTATTCGATGCTTGCCACATAGGGTAACTCTATCCCTTTATCCTGAGGAACCTTGGTTACGACGCGGCTTTGCATGCAACCTGATATCCTAACCATATATTTCGACATTCCAGACAACCGGTACCTTTCTTTTCATCAATGGCAATGAAAAGTTAGCTCACAAGCTATCTAATCTACAGATTTTGTGAAAATGAATGAAGTGAAACAACCGGGCGGGTACTGGGTCGCTGTCAAAGAATAAGCACATGCAGTAAATAGCACGTCTTCGTCTGATTACCAATCTCTATTGGTGCCATGTTGGTGTTGAGCGCGATACAAACTGACATAGTTTTCTGGAAATGGTAAATGACCATCCGTGAGCAATATGCAAAGCACGTTGCAAAGGGAGTGGGTACCAGCTCTCGTGCTGCACAGGCATTTACCACGTGTTGACTGCAGATATGGTAATTAAGCCACACCTTAAATGGCATTAACCTTCCAATCCAAAGCCCTCGTTGCTATTGCGCGGTTTGCTAGTAGAACAAGGGCCACCAGATCGCGGATCTTTAGCTCTCTCCACAACAGCGAATGCTTGGCACTCTCTTTGGCGTCTTCTCTAGTGTCTTTTAGAGCCCGAGCTTCGATTGGCGAGAAGAACCGAGGACCAGGGACCTGATCGCCGTCCAGGGGTGCAGGTGGATGACCCTTTTACAGCTCTTCAGCCTCACGTGTTGCCTCCGCAAACGTGTTCGCGAGATCCATCATAGCACCATCAGATAAGACGCCGAAGATACCCACCGGTCAGATGCTGCTTTTTCAGACCGGTAGCTGACCGTCCGGTCCGCAAACTCAACTCTGCGACAGAAACACGGCACGCGGTCCTCAGTCATACTTATTGCCAGTAATGCACAGCCAACGTTTCGTTCAACCATATCAACGCACTTACTGAAGCTAACACCGTTAGCCATCCCAACTTGTGGCAAGTTCCCCTGGTCTAGGAGACGGCCCAGCTGAGGCTGTCAAAGCCATGACTCGTCTGTGGCGCCCACGCATTCTGCTGATTGCATCGCCCATCTTGCCCGGTGTAAGCTCGTCTTCTTGGGGCGTCCCCTGGTACAGAGCAGCTCGTGACTCAGTGATGGCATCATGCCTGTGAGGCAACGGCCGTGCTGACCCGTTTATGAATATGTTGCGTGCAGATATATGGGTATTAGCAAGGTAGGCCCCGTGCTGACATGTTTCATGCAACCATAGATACTTATTTCACCGAAAAAGTCTTACGCCTTCGTTTCGTCTATCCTTATCTTCCCCAATGTACAAAACTGGCGCCTGTACGCGAAACTTGTGATGACATATTCGCCACTCTCGCTTTGTGATCTCAGTACCAGCCAAAGATAACATTATCATGTTCCGCTTTTCAAAATCCCGAAAAGAAAAACCAGAGAAAGACTCTGTTGATTTGTAAGTCGGAGTGGATAGCACCGAGTTTGAACGCTTCAGTACAGACGATTGTTTCATGTAGAACACGAGCAAACGTTTTCAAGGGGATGCCAACAGCCTCGTCCGTACTCAATCATTATGCGCGTAGCCGCTACATTTTGTCAATCCCAAACATGTCCACTAACCTCCATATAGATGCGAACCATCCCGACCACGAATAATCGATGGCTTCAAGAGACGAGCTTCGAGCACTCTACGCTCCGTAGCGATTCCACAGGTAGTTGTGCGGACACCTAGGCACTCAGTCATCAAAGCCACTGGACCGCACTTTTCAGATGAAACCTCGTATAGTGACCGCCACCTCACTTTCTCTGGCCATGCGTCGCGGCAATTCCAGCACTCCAGAGTTTACTCAGACGATGGATATCAAATGCCAGGGTATTTCTACAAGAGCCTACCCAGAGAAGTCTATGATTGTATTGTTGCGCAATTAGGTCCAATTCACATGGACCGAGAGGAAGCATGCGCAACATGCTATCTAAAAGATCTTCATAGCCTCTCCCTTACTAGCCGGGCGTGGGGGAAAGCTGCAAATCCAGCAATGTACCGGAGGGCACTGGTTCTGGCTAATGAAGAGCATGGAGCGCATCCGAGGCTGAAGATAAAGGGGACCAGTCGACTAAAGTTACTTCGAAGGACTCTTCGCGAGAACTCCATCCTTGCTGAGCAGGTAAAGGAGTTGCATCTTCCGGCCTTTCAGGATCTATACCAGAATGCTACCATCGAGCAAGAGGAGATTTTGAATTTGGTGGCGTCATTGGTCATGGCCTGTCCACGTCTGGAACGCCTCGTTGGCTTCCATGTTCCATTCACAAATGCTTTCGATCGGCTATCATATGCGCTATCGACCCGATCGAACCTCAAGGAGCGGACGTGGATACTGGGTAATGCTGAGAACGAACTCAACGAGGAAGATGAAGACGAGATGAGGGGCCACTACATTGTCGAATGCGACCCTACCGAACATTTCCTTGACTTGAATTCCAATCACCCCGAGCTGTCTACTCTAGTCTTGCACCAGGGACCGAACAACTCCTCGTCACCCCTCAACTTCCGAGCCATCGTCGGCACACTTCGAAGCTTTCCACAGCTACGCCACCTCTCGATACGCGGGCTACCCGCGACTTCATTCACAAATATGGTATTGAACGCTTTACCAACAAACCTGCGAAGTCTTCGTCTCGAGGCGCTTCCTGGTATCACGGAGAAGGGCATCCAGCGCTTCGTAACATCGCCGCAAGCGGCCTCGATCCAGAAATTGACACTGGTTGGCATGGACATCAGCGTTCACACACTAGCAGATATTCTGTCGCCTTCTCTAGCTAGCCTAGAAGAATTCTCTCTGGTTCAAAACAGGGCACCTGTACTGCGAGAACACGATTCGGCACCCGTGTTCCATTCGCCATCGCTTCGCTACCTCCACTGGGAGTTTCGGTCCGAGGCTAGTTCTCTTTCTGCCTCCACTTTTGAACCCCACGAGTCACTAACATCTCTATCAACAAATTCCGAGCCAAACTGCTGCATTGCTACCTCTGTACTTGCAACTAGCATCATGGATAACGGGTTCCCATCCCTCTACCACATCCGCATTCCTCACGACCCCCAAGGCACTATCCAGGCACTCTGCAAGCCGCTCGCCACAGCACTTCTGCCGTCCGATATTTCCCGGCTTGCTCTCGCGCCTCGTGCCACCAGTTCAGCCAGTCTTCCATTGGATGGATCTGTCTCTACCCTGGTTCGGGAAGACGGAATGTTCAACTGTGCTGTGGGGTCAGAGACCCGCGTCGACTCTGTCGTGAGCCTACCTAGGTATGGGCTTCCTGCAACAAACGCCGCAATCGGTACCATTCTTACGCCCATGCGATCACGCATCGCAGCGCAATCGCGCATCTTGGCTGCAAGGAAGGAAGCTGGCATGTTGATTCGCGTGATTGATCCCGAGGATGAGATCATTGTGGAGACTGCGTTTGGATCATATATCGGCGACCTAAGAAGTAAACTCAACTATGAACTGCAACCTGATCGATGCGCTACCGGGCGCACAGCATGGGTGACGGAGATGGAAGACTTGATAGGTTGCAGGGCCGACCGAGACGGAGATGGGATTGAGTGCACTTGGGACCTCTGTGGACACACCAACGGTACGAGTGTGGATGGAAAAGTTGTAATGGTTGACGATCTTTTCTAGACGCCTTTGTTAGCCTGAGGCGCACACGCAGACTTTGCAATTATGCAGTCTATACGGCATGAAGGCTGCGTTCGTTGCTGAATATTTCCTTTGTACTTATGATACCCTTGACTTCGTCATAGCTAGACAAATACAATACTTTGATACCTGAAAACTATTGTGTCCATGATACAATCATTCATGTCTCTGTTCCCCAAAGATGTCCTTTGTTTAGTCTCAGTCGTAGGCCCTACTTCAACCCAACCTGACTAGCCTAGCATATGTAATCTTGGTATTCGAGAGCATAAGCCGTGTGTAGCCTGCATTTAAGATGACTGGTGTTAGCAGCAAGAGAGCATCATGTATGGCCTGTCTTGGTTGTCATTGTCCTATAAGTGGAAGGTGTGTGGACGGAGAGGAAAAGAACAGTATGCTGATGCCCAGACAGTGGTGGTACCTAAGGTGGGCCCTCAGACGAACAAAACGCCATTAGAATACAAGACTAAGCCACGCATTCATAGATACGAGTCCAACAACATGTCAGAAGATTTTGACAGTTCCTCCACGTACAAGTGAGGCTAAATCGAGTGGTGAAATGACCAATGATGATCGATGATGGATCTGCGAGGGGCTTGGTCTACGTATGTACGTGACGAAACACGCACACGCACAACCCCCATGTACGACGGGGATCCGCACTCCGCTGCACGACATTCCAGCTCGTCTCAGGCTCCCCACAGTGGAGCAGAGCTAAAGCACGATGCACAATCCATGGTTGTGGGACATGTATGCGAGTCACAGAAGGATTGCTAGCTATTTCAGCCTCGCGCATAAGCATAAGCATGATCCAGCCTGCCTACGCAGCCTGAGGCCCGACTAAACCAATCGGCCATTACATCCGTCATGTCTTATTCGATCCAAATGCGGTGACAAATTGCATCGCAAGAGGACATACGCCTTTCATGCAGAGTGACATATAGATAAGAGAGCAAGTCGGAGGTTGTCCTCGACCCTTTGGCTGACTTTCGGTATTTGAAATGTCGCTTGGTAATTGGTGGTTTACTCTTGTGGCCCTTTTCCCTGGAAGTTCTATTGAGTGGCTGGAACGGAAGCAATCAAGGTAGGCCTGTTCAAAGCAGACGCATGTAACACGGACATGCTGCCCGCTTGACTAGAGAAAGCATTCATTTATGAAGCCGACTCGTGCCACCTTCCCAATCACAGCGCAGCGAGAATTTCTTTCCTTCCTCCAGGCTGGAAAAGTCTACCTATTCTGCCTGTGCCCGACCAAGAAACCCTTCGCCTTACCTTCCCACCAAAATATATTATCTCTCCACCTTTGTGCGACCGATAGCATACCAAGACTACAGCTTAAAGGACTAAGTAAAGATACTCCGCCGGCAATGCCACGTCAGAAACTATGCGGGCCAAAAAATACCCCCGAGGCTACTCTGGATCCGGATAGGGCAATGGTATGGTAAATATCGCGCCTCTCTAAACAAGTGATGCGGCACAACTGGGGGCGCTTTATTTAGTCAGAGACTCACGCACCGCCCCATCTCAACCTCAAATACCTCGTACCTCTCCGCGGACCAGTGTCGACTGTTCACAACCAAGAGTCAGAGCAGGAATATATACAAAACCAGAGCTTATTCCCGGACATGACCGTGTGCCCAGCCTGCACGTCACTGCAAGCATCCGACAAAGAACGACCCCATAACATCGGATAGCTGCATAACCGAAAAGGTTGCCTGATAGGGAATTACAATAGCAAGAGAAGTGGGCCAAATGGATCATGTACAGCACAACAAAGGCAGTGGGGACTTCGCCATGGCTGTCCCCACTCATCTCCCTTATGGCAAATAGAGTCGAGATACCAAAATTGCCGAATCAGGAATTGCGAAAGGATCACCCAAAAGCCGGAAAAGTGGGAAAATAGGAAAAAGATGAATCCAGACTCGCCCAGTCCATCCAGCTAGCCTAGACCCTAAAGGAGAAGCTACAAGAACAACAGGAGCCTCACCTGATACGAAGCCCATCACATACATATTCCTGCTGTGTCTCTCAATCTTCACATACGTCTAGAACAACAGCCAAGCCAGCACCGCAAGCCACAGATACGTCCACGCGCAAGGGGTACCCACAAAAAAAGTTGCTCAAGCCACACATACCCTCGCCCTGCCGCGCCCCAGAAAAAAATGGAGCAAAGGAAGCAGAGCAAAAAGGCAGAGCAAAAAAAGCGATTACAAACCTATCCATGCATGTTCTATTCGTAGCGCACTGGGTAGGTAAGCCAACCGCCAAAAAAAGCAAAGGACCATATTACATATAACACCTATCATATCCCAATTCCCAGCAAAACAACAACAACGAAAACACAAGCAAAACCGCAACAATCATACCCATCAAAACAACCCACAAACACATCCACCCTCCTAACTCAAACGCACCTCTTGCGTCACACCCCCGATCGCCGCACCACACCGCACACACGCAGCACGCACACACACGCCCGGGACACTCCATCCGACACACCCACCTTGGCACCACAACAACTCCCCCAAACCCACTCCCTCCTTCTAAAACCCACAGCGCGCGCCAAGAGTGGATACCACGGCACTTGCCATCAAGGGCACGGGATCAAGAAGTTAAAGAGAGAAAAAAAAGGGAGGCCACCAAGTTTTAGAGAGAAAGAAAGTGGAGTAGGAGTGTGTGCGAAGTTGTGCAAATGTGCGCGCGCGCATGCACGCGCTAGAAAGATGATTATTTACTTGGGATAGTAGTGTGGACTATCCGCGGAATAAACGTGTGTGTGTGGTGCGGCACATGCCCGCACCCGCGTGGTGCTGCTGGCTTGCTGCACACGTCCCTCCTCCGGCCCTCCCTATCTACTTTTCCTGCTCCCGGGGGGGGGGGGGGGGGGGGGGGGGGCTTGTACATATAGAGATGGGGTAATGGATGTGAAGCGCGCCGAATTGGTTGGTTCGTCTTTTTGTTCTATTTCTTTGCCTAGCAAAAAAAAGTCTTCTTTCTCAAGATCAATCGAATCGAGGCCGAAGATGGTCGTACTAACGAGAGGATGCGCATGACATTGCGTTATGTATTCCCAAACGAAAATGCGCTCACCGATCACAGAACAGTCGGCATTACAACAAGCACGCCAACGTTTTTTTCCTACAAAGCACAGAAGAGACCCTTAATTTGCGAGATTTTTTCATTTTTTGGTTTCAAAGGATTTTCCTCCACTCCCACCACACCCTCTCTAACCGGCTAAACTCCAAAAGACATGGGAAAGCAATTAAGAAGAGTTACAACAACAAAAAAACGAGCATCTGGCTTTCTTCCCAACGCCTTAGTTACTATGCGACATAATGGCCCCCCAAAAAACCCAATGCGACTTTGCTGTTGGCAGGAAACAACAGCAGCCCAAGTTCAGCCGAAAGCTTTCTAACCGCTCTCAATACTACTCAAATGATATACACGCACACACCCTCCGGAACCTGGCAAAGTGGGAGAAGGAGCATGGGAAAAGATAACCCGGAAATTCTTCCAGACATGCGAAATCCAGATATGCAATGATGCACTCGTTTGAGCAAAACTCCGCTAAAATAAAACACGCGACTACAACTGAGTCTGGAAAAACGTTGCGCAGCTTTATGAAAACGGCCGGGTGGGGATATTGCCTTCGAGCTGCGGCATGATTTTGAGAATCTTGGGGTCAATGGTCCAGTTGGCCAACTCGGTAATGGTGCTTTCAAAAAGGGGAGTCATTCGTGAGTATCCAGCCTCAATGTCCCAGTAGTGGCATGCATCGTCGGCATGTGGCCATTTGATGCCAATTTGGCTAATGAAATGGCTAACTGAGAATTCCTGGGGGTGTTGGTATAGCAGCTGTCGTACCTGAGGCCTTGATGAAGATGTTAGCATGAGCACATGCCAAGGATAGAAGAAAAAACAGTCAATTTCATGGTAGGAGAAAGAGCAAGCCAAGTGTCGTGAATGAGAGAAAGAGCATGGGCACAACATACCATGGAACAAGGTCGATCAGCATGTCGTACGGCGAATTTTCCTGCTTTCCTACTGTCGGCATCATCCACTCTGGGTTCCCGTTCATGTTCTCGGCACTCGGCCAGATGAGATACTGAAGACTGAATCAGACACGGACCTTTGCGAAAATGGTCATCTCAGCACTTACCCGCATCAACTTTGTAAGGAGCCAAGTGGCTGCAAGCCGGACTGGAAGAGAGGCTGCTGGCAGTATTCTATTGCAAGCCCTCGCACACCATGTCGATACTGGCTGCGCATCTTGCGGGTCCATAAAGCCAAGCAACAGAGTATCCACGTCAATCTCACATCGGCCAAATATTTGCACCTCACTCCACCCGTTTGCAAGGAGATCCCGCTTTGTCCTCCGGTAAAATGCGCAGTCAAAACTGAACTTGCTCAGTGCGTTTGTTGAGTCTTCGAGAGTCATCGGCGATGGGTTCATCGCTACCGTGCCATCAACCGGGGTTGCGTCGTGCGAAAAGACCAATGACGAATGACTTTGTGCTCGGCTTGGGGGTTTGGGTCAGCGTTTGGTTCACTTCTAGCGCGGGTAACCAATTACCTATCTTCCCGAGAAGACTCGCCATACGGCGAGGCGCCCATGTGGTGGGGAGCGGTAGCAAAGGCCTCACTACCAGGCGTTCCGAACGAATCGCCTTCTGGAAGAGCTGGTGTCGGGCCTGCCAAAGACTCGTGGTTTGATCCCAGGAGCGGCTCATGTGGATCCCCCGTCATGGTTCCTGAAAGTGCCTTCCTGACATCATCGACGGAATGATGGGCGAATCCATTCTTCTCAATCTCTGCTGCCCAGCTTGCTGCCAACGCACGATCTGGTGTCATGGCAAGCAGTGAAATGATTGACTTCATGTCCTCGAGTTCCTTGGCCAGTCGCCGTACGTGGGCGCGCAGCTGGGTTGTTGTCTTGCCGTCTTCCGCGACATCGTACACGCACGTGAGGTTCTTTGACTGGCAGGTGTTGCATTTTGGTCGGACACCATCACACTGAAAGAAATGGCCTGTTAGCTGGCCCGCAAGCAGGTCAATTTTGGGGGAAGGGGCGCGGTTTGGAACGGACCTTTGACTTTCGCTTCCTGCAGCTCTCGCATGCTATGGAAGTGATTTTACCACGGGGTGTCCGCAGTGCATATGTGCCAGCAATGGGCGAGTGGTGCTGGCCTCGAGCGTTTGCCAGGGCGCCCCCAAGGCCTTGCTTGGGTGCCAGCGGGGCTTTGTGGTTCGCAGCGGCGGACGCTGCCGGGGGACGAATCACAAGATTGGTTTGTTGGTTGTTGTCGAGATGGAGTGGAACTTGGCCTTCGTCCCATTCAGACGAGTCCTGGCTAATGAGCTGTTAGCGAATTCACGGTCCTCGAGCAAAAAGTGGTGACATGAGATGCCTCTGTGCTCCTCTGGTGGGCGAGCGCATTCCGCCTGCGCCTGCTGTCGGCTAGGTTTGCGTTGATATGCGCACTATCGATGGTGCGTTGGACCCCGCGCACACAGTGCCCAGGTCTCGTCTCCCGAAACGAATGCCGATGAAAATTCCGGGACAAGTGGGCATGGACGTGTCATGGTCACGGCGCAGCCAGCAGACAGGTCTATCAAATTACCTTTGCGGTAATTGTAAGCCTTTGAATGGTGTGATTTTTTCTTTCCGTCTCAGTGAGCAGTTGCCGAGGACAAGCAGACGACACGAGGGTGTAAGATGCTGCCGCCGATCCTTGCCGAAACAAAAGAGGATGATCGTTGAAACAGAGCTTCGCGATTTTCGTTTCTCCCTTGGCGTCTCCGGATCGTGACGGGACGTCGGACCTGTCTGCTCCGCACTGGTAGGCGATGAGGGTTTGGATCCTGGGTCGGGTCTGAAGGTGACTGCGTCGGCGGCAATGGCGACTCACGAGGCGGAGAGTCGATGAGGCAGAGGGTCGTGGTTGCCAGACCAGACCGAAGCAGAGACCGATGAGCTGCACCGTGCCTGCCGCGTACGTACGTATATCCATACACACATACTCGCACCGATAGATGTATACCAACATACACACATCCATATATACACACACATACACACACACGCCGGCTGAGGGAGGGGAGTCCTCCGGGACCATGTTGGACAAGAAGACTGATAATATGTGCACTCACATTTGGATTCCCGCTGTTTGTGCAACAGCGTCCGAGGCACGGCGCATCAAGCGTGGGTTGGAGGCTGTTTGGGGAAGACCTTGTAGGGCGTCTGGCAGACTGCCGCTGCCATACCAGTAATTTATTCCTATGCAGCATGTCAGCGGTCGAGCTTCACTGACCTGCGGGCTGGGTGGCAGAGAGCCGACGTACCCGAAGAAGATGTCGAGGGTTGTGCAGGCATGAATGCGAGCATGTCTCGGTGCTGCGGCTTGAACAGAAGGAGCTATGTCGGAGTTGGGGTCGCGGTTGGCTGGCTGGTTGGTGGACAAGAAGGATTTGCCAGTAGGGACTTCATGTGCAGTGCAGTGCAGTGCAGAGAAAGATGGGCCATGCACTTTGGGCATCAACTCTGTATATCTTGCGCTGGGGCACTGGGTCTGAGGTTCATTAGTGGCCGGCAAACTCCTATGCGGAACTGCTGACAAGCACGCAGAGCTGGAACGAAGTTTCAAAAGGCGTCACCCACCTAAACACCAGCCTGCGGATGCAGCTCGACCTAGCTGTCTAGCGCACCACACACACCCTACCACCGTGGGGAAAATCGGGTTAGCCGGCTGCGCTCTGCGACTAGGCTAGAACCGCCGCTCCTAAACAGATACTGCCACAAGCTTGCGAAGCGAACGCGAATACCTTGCGACATTATGGCCCATGGGCCCCCCTTGGAACCGCTTCTGATGGCGTTGGATTTGCCATGTTTGCGCGGCTGGTCCGCGACTCGCCATGTGCATCATCAAACCGATTGACTTGAGAATGGGCCGGACCCTTTTTTCTTCTCTCTCCTCTTGTTCCCCTATCCCCCTCCTCGTCGGAATTGATATTGATAGATACATCCAGATATACTACATAGGCAGGTACGATTAGGTCACGCCTTTCCAGCCCATCTCGTCGATCGTCGCCTTGCCTTGACATTGGCGCAGTGACGTGCGGTAGATCATCTGAATGCGTCTTTTTTCCCAGCACATCCGAGACCGTGACCAGACTATACACTCTCGTATCTATGTATCTACTTGGGTACATATGTGTGTGTTTGGACACGGTGTGCTCAATGGCACTTTGGCGATGTTTTGTTTTTCTTCGTCTCTTCGTCTTATTTGGAGTTGGCCCCACGTCACCCAGCGCTACCACTACCTTGATTTGATGGGTGCCAGAAGACTGCAATCTGTAATCGGCCCGATAACTCGCAGAAGTTGTTGGCTGCGCCGCCTCGTTGAAGCGCGTTCCCAGGATGTGGCCTGGGAGGGGTGCGGTATGTTTTGGGAGGACCAAGGCTGCAGTAGTGCATGACGTATATTTTGAGTTTGTCGAGGGTGAATTGGCGACGGGCCATGGCTACGCTCGGGTGGCATAGGAAGTAGACCGACGTTGCACAGGCATAGCAAGCCAAAGACTTCTGCTTCGACGGCGAGGCACCTACTATCTGGATGGGTGCAGGAACATGGTCTCCCGCCCGTGCATTAGGGCATGGAGCGCCACCACGAAGCTACACTATGGGCATAGCCATGGACATGACGCTGCCCCCAGAAACCGGATGAAAGCGCCTTGGTGGCTTGGCCAGAGATTGGGTGAAAAACCTCCGCAGGCCTACCTTGGCATCTTGAGCCTTGCAGACGATGTGCCCGTTGGCGCCAGGAGTCAAGAAAAACGGTATGTCCGCCAAGGCTGGGCCGCCAACTACTCCGTACTGCTTCGGTGAATTACAACATGCTCGCCGTCTGCCTCGACGACGACGACACGCGCATGCGGAGTGCTGTCACCGAACGCCTCTCTTGCCAGGCCCATGGAGCAGCGTGCTTCGACGTTGACGCACGCTTGACCCGATCAGGCATGTTTACCCCTAGAAGAGAGTGAATGCAATGCTTGCTATTGGCTGCCGACAGATGGCGCACATAGGAGAGAGTGCTAAGTGTAGATGGGTGCCAGTCGACGACAGAGCGTCCCTTAGGCACATGGCTCTAGCCACGTCTGATGGCCTTCCCGCCCTTAGACGTGAACCCAAGCCTGAGTCCCCGATCATTTGACCGCCCGTGCGCATGCGCTGACGAGCAGCGTCGGGGAATGAGCATGGGCGCGACGGAACTCCATCTGCTCTGTCTACTTACTAGAGTATCATCCCCATCCATCCATATCCACCCCCCGACAAACGCAAACGCAAACTCACGCTTCCCCCCACAGTCTATCCTTGGCCAAGCATCACGCAGACAACATGTCCCGGCGCCGGAGTGTGGGCCGGTTGGACTGCGTAGATGCTCGGGCAGACTGCATCGTCCAAACTACCAAGGCGCTGGGGCCCGCGCCGTCCCCCACATGCCACTACTCCAATTCAGTCCACCTCTGCACGAATTGGAGCTCCTCGTAGACCACCTACCCCATTGTCTATACATATCCGCATGCCGTCAATAACCCTCATCACCCTTCATGCCTCTAGCCTGGCCCCCGTATGCAGGGCGCCCCTCAACTTGGACCTTGTCCGCTCATATTCCCCTTTGACGGCGTCCACTGGGAGAACGTCATATCCTTCTCTCCCACCCTCTCCTGCCTAGGAATTGCAGCCCAGCCAAACAGAGGCAGAAACAATGCCCTGCCACCATCTATGTAATTTCCATGCATCAGCCCGCATGGATTCGCCCTCCCGCTGTGATCTGCAGCCCACCCTCTCCTGCATCGCTCCCTCGCACCCTCGCACCCCTGACCGTGACACATGCATTACACCTCACCATACAGTCTATCTATGTAGTCCATACAACACACTTAGACAGTACTATGTATGCACAACAAGGACTCTTTGCCAGCCAAGAGGTGACTTGGCATGGCGTCGTGAACCAGGCGATCAGCATCAAGCTCACCTCTCAAGCCAGGCGCAGCAATATAAAATCGTGTCGCGTCTTTGGCCGTCTTTGGCCGGTCAATGACGTACGCCACAACGGGCTCACTCCCTGCAAAACCTAGTCTTTTTGATATGGCAGATGGATCAAGGTCGAGACCGCACGCCATCTCGCTCATCTTGCAGACCTTGCCGCCGGTTAGCCACCGCAGCCCGACAGTTCGGCACGTGGTCTTCCAGGGTCTCCGTAGCCCTCTGCCGTTTCCATCGCCATGATTCAGCGCCTCACTGGCTACGGGCCTCATCTCCGCCTATCACCAATTGGCCAACTTGAACACGTCGCCTTTAGCGTCAGGGTCACGTCAAAAACTAAATACGCAGTATCTTCTTCTCCGATAATCTTCGGTCCTCGCCGCCTAACTACCCACAACGAGCATTTCAGAAGTGTGGCTGCACGTCTTGTGCATACGTATTCTACATATGTATGTATGTACTATATGATACTTGCCATCGGATTTGCCCACCGCCATTCTCCCAGCGCCTCCTGGCCCCTTCGCCGCACAAACTACCCACACACGCCACGGCAATGCCTTTCTTCTAGCGCGCTTCATTATGCAAACTTGTCAATGGTCGCTCAAGAACCACGTGTTTTACTTCCTTCTCTGATATCCTGGTACTATGCGTCAAATAAAAGGCTACTGCAATAGCATGCATTGTACCTCTTGCTATTCGCTACCTTATTGGCTCTGCGCGGGCTCCATTATCTAAGGTTTTGATACAGCCATGTGTGTGCGCGCCAAAACACAATGCTTCGGCATAGCTTGTTTCTGCCAATGCTCCGAGTATCGACATTGAGTGTGCATCATTCAAATCCGCTTGCTCCGGATGCCCGGCAAAAGTCCTCATATAGTCTTACAAACTATCAAAACGCCTCTCGGACGACTCACCTCCGTGTGCGGGAGCGCTGTTGTGTGTTGCGCGCGCTGTTCAGGTTCGGTTTGGTCCAACGTCGCTGGTCATGAGTGCGCAGCATGGATTGGCTCGCGAATCTCAATTGCGGATGATCGCCGGATACGGGGGGAGGCGCCGGCTATCCAGTTTTGGCAACCATCGGGTACGGGGCCGTGGAGGCGTCCTTTTCTGCTAGGGGGGCAAAGATTACTAGGACGCGGGTTTTGAGCCGGGTTTTGACAACAACACTATGTATGTTCACCGGACCGGTGTTTGTATCCTCAACTTCCACTGCTCCGGCTTGCCTCCCAGACGGTGGCTTTTTTGGCCGTCTGACGGAGAGTGTATTTAGTGGGAACACTCAACTACTGTCGGTCATATCCTTCTACGGCATGTTACACTCCGGTTTTTCGCGACCCAGCTGTCTGGTGGCGATGGTTCCATTGAGGTCTCCACATAACACCCGAACTAGTCTCGCGACAATGTCACCGACTTCGCAGACTCAAACTTAGCACACGCACACGTTTTGTGAGTTGGGTCCATTGGTTCGTTCACGGACCGCGTGCGTGGGACATCTCTAACCGACAGACAACTAGTAATTGACAAAGAATTAGGGGGTTCTTCACATGTACTAATACTAGATTGTGGTCCGGAGTCATGAAGGTGCCTACACATGTACATGTTTAGATACAAGTACCACCCGGCTAACCCATATCAATTCTCTAAGCATCTCCGTCGGCCTCGGCAACCAGGAGTCACGTGTACATGCACGCGCCATCACATTTCGAGTCCTTGTAGCTCCCCAAGCATTGCACATGGATTGTACTCGATATAACTTCACCGCCTATTGTATATCACTAAACTAACACGATTGATAAGAATTCCTAAGAGATTTGTAAGGGCGGGGCAACGGCAAGTGTCCAGACTTGACTACGATTATCACTTCTATGCACTACTCTTACAACTAATCCCACGACGATCCTTTCTAGACCCTATCTTAATCTTTTTTTTTCACTCATTCGTTTTTCCCATTAAAATGATTGTGAAACCGCTCATCGCGCGCCTTATCCGCTATCTCCCCCTTGGCACCCTACCCTACCCGCTTCCCCCGACGATCCCCTACAATAGACTCCCGCTGCACACTTACTGCTGATCTTCAGTCGCTATCCTGGTTGTATGGACTAAGGTGGCTGTGCAAATCGACTAACAAGCTGCAGCCGGAAACTATAAACCAGGTACGTCACTCGTGCTACTAAATATTTCTGGCATTTGCCCTTTTTTAAAGGGTTGCTTGGCTACAAGGAGTGGGACCGGGTAGGGTAAATGAGTACTGCGCCTCACTGCAATATGGAGATCTTGAACGTGAAACGTATGGGTAGATGATGAGGTGCTGATCTGCTGTGGAGAAACGCAGTAAGCGTTGCCATTACTGATTCATGAGTCGACACCCTTGTGATGATTTCTTACTCGCGATATCGTGATCGCGTGCAGCAGCATTCCCCGTCGTAATCGTCCGCATATCTAAGCGGCAAACTCTAAGTAGTATGTAAATTACTTCATTATCTTGATCACTGCTTCCGCACAAAGCGAGATCTGCTAAGCTCTCCTAAGCGTAAAGTGATTGGTGGCAGCGTATATCGATGGCACGGCAATCACGTTCGCCAAGAAAACAGCAACAATTGTTACTCCGACATATCACTCTGATAAAATAGTTATGCTGACATCACATTATGA
Organism: Bipolaris cookei; assembly: GCA_002286855.1. Taxonomy (NCBI): domain Eukaryota; kingdom Fungi; phylum Ascomycota; class Dothideomycetes; order Pleosporales; family Pleosporaceae; genus Bipolaris; species Bipolaris cookei. The sequence continues at coordinate 241,153 of NRSV01000048.1, read as the reverse complement.
ACTTGCTTCAAAAAAATTATTTTAAATCGTACAAATCAGTAGATTAATGCCTCAACACAAATCCCAATCTATCTGTTACCAAGACTCCATCACATCAACTCAGCATCGACTCCCTTTTTGTCATGCATATTGTCCTGACAGCAGAGCCCCACACATAACATCACGAATCAAGTACTCTTTTCTAACAGATATCTCCACATCACACCAGGAAAATCCCTGACTTCCGCCTTTTCCCTCGCTAGTCCCAAAGAAACACGGCAACCCTCTCTCCTTATCACCCCACCGCACAAGACAAACAATGTCATGTGTCCCTCTCCACAAGAGCAAGGCTTCCCATGAATCCATGGATCACTCACTCTCCGTTATGCGGTTTCCTATTCAAACCCCGCATACAGCGCATAATGGGGAATGAGCACGTGGGACTCACGAATTGTGGGGACTAAGCATAATCTGCTCAGGAGTGTCTGGGCCCATATTCGACATGTTCTATCAAGTCAAAGGTCCGTTCAGCTTCCCCCCAGTCCCGAGTTCCATTTGGATCACGAAGTTTTCTAGCAATGGATGGAGAAATGCCAACGCTGTTTTCAAGAGCCTCAATCGAGCAGTTGATTGAATATCCCGAGTGACTTAAACTTTAATATTCAAGTTCACCTCCTCACCGGAATTCACCGTAGGCAGGAATTTGTGAATATACTCTGAATCCTTCGCGACCCATCTATCCTCAACAATGTCTTCCACTGTCGAAATCCGCGACAAGAATGGGCCAATGGTCGCAAAAACCCTTGACGGGATGGTTTTTCTAGGGTTGAACCTCAAATTTTCCGCACTGTATATTTAGAATGTGTTGATATTGGTGTTGCTAAAAAGGGTGTGTTATCGCTGACATCTTACATCTTGAAACACAGCAGCTTATCTACAGTCCTGCGGAATTATTTTATATTCTTTCAGAAGCTGAGCGATGTTGAGAATCGATGTCATTATCTCTTTGGCGAGTGTTTTTCATCTGTTTTGAGGCGCAATATCCAGGATGAATGATGTACCCGATCAAGGTGGTACACCCCAGGTCATGTGACGCTCCGATTGGTCAAAAATGCGGCTTACCGGCCAACAGCTCATCAGCTCATCAGCCGTCCGTTTCACGTGGCTTGCTTAGGTAATATCTCAAGCTCCGATTTGAAGGGCACTTTCCCCGCTGATCGCGCATCCAGTCGCGACAAGACCCTAACGAGTTCCTCATTCACCAGCGCGTCTGTCCTTGCTTTTCTGGCGCAATCGCACTTGTCTCTACTTCTCTGCTACACAGTCAGTGATAGAGACACTTAGTCCTCTCGTCAACAAGAGTCCAGCTGACGCCCAGAATCTCCATTTTGAAGCCATCATAGCAGCGCGAAAATCTTCAGAATGTCTCACTCGAGTTCCGCTTCAGAGGGCGAGCTCCCCGACACCCGACACAAGGCAAACACAGTCAGCTCGCGCAACGAATCTGCGATTAACGGCTCAAACAGGTCCTTTGGACTAGATGGTGCCCATGATAAATACCGCGCCCTGAGTCGTTCTCCTTCGCCATATCGCCGCAAGCGAACCCCGTCACGATCGCCTTCGCCATTTCGGAAGAACCGTGTAGCCGACCGCTCGCCATCACCATATCGACGAAGCCGAGCCGAACAGAGTGGCAGTGATACCCGGGGTTACAAGCGCAAGGCTTCTCCGCCACGCGGTCGTCCCGACAAGCGTTACCATGCTGATCGTAGTAGACACGGTGAGCCTCGACGAGCTACAGGCCAGCTTCCAGTATCGTTTGCAAGAGAGCGCAAAGACGTCATAGATAGATCGCATGCGAAGCCAATCTCATATGCCGAGGTTGAGAACCTTAACCCAGTCCCCAACTTCCGCGAAGCACTCCCCATAGAGACCCATCGTCAACAGCCACGAGACAAAGATCAGGAGCAAACCAAGGCTCGCAAGCCAAATGAACAGGAGCTGCAGACGCCACCCGAGCGTGCGAAGACATCGGTTGCACAGGCTAGCGTATCTGAAGATGTTGAAATGTAAGGACATTCTTTATTGAATCGACGTTTCAACAAATGCTGACAATTTCTAATAGGAAAATGGATGATGATACCACTGATTTCACCTCAGCGCTTGTCGAAGACAAAGTGCCTACCCAGGAATCGCGCGAGGAGAAGCGCCGTCGTTGGGCTGCCATACGTGCTGCTACTGAGCAACAAAAGAGCAAAGAGAACCTCTTGCAACAAGCCATTCTCACTAATGCGTCAGAAGCGAACACGCCTAACAATGCTTCGCCAGCAGCATTTGCAGATAGTTCCATATCTCCTTTTGCATCGCCCCGCAATGGCGACTTTGAATCTGCACCAGCATCACCTGACGTTATGGTGATTGACAAGCAGGGAGAATTTAGCGAGGGAAACAGCTCGGGGGCAGCGAGCCCATCGGCAGCAGATTACGACCCCATGCAAGACATGTTGGACGACAGGAATCGAGCAGCGCAGAAGAACCAAAATGCCGAAGTGTCTTCGGATGCATACCGCGAGACTGACCCGAAGAATCTTTCCACTTTGCCGGCTGAGAAGGTGGTACCTGTCAAGAAACAAAAGAAGGAATTCGACATGTTTGCGTCTGATGATGAGGAGGACGAAGACGAAGACGTGGAAACTGAGGCAAATGTCGCTGCGAAAGGAACCGTTCTCGATGAAAAGCTACTGGACAACTGGGACGATCTTGAAGGATATTACAAGCTGATCAGTAATGAGTTGGTAGATGGTGGGCGTTATCGAGTGATTAAGGGTCTTGGCCGCGGTGTGTTTGCCAATGTCGCACAAGCAGAAGAGGTTGGAGCAGATAACGGAGAGGCCAGTCCAAGGATCGTTGCCATCAAGATGATTCGCCGCAACGACTTGATGAGGAGAGCCAGTCAGAAAGAAATGGACTTTTTGCGCAAAGTCAACGAAGCAGATCCTCAGGATAAGCGTCATATTATTCGTCTGTTGGGTTCGTTTGATCACAAGGGTCATTTGTGCATAGTTTTCGAACACATGTCGAAGAACTTGCGAGATCTGCTGAAAGAGGAGACCAACGGTCACGGCCTAACACTCCCCGCAGTGCGGATATATGCACGCCAGATGTTCCTTGGTCTTCAGCACCTACAGAACTGTCAAGTCATTCACCTTGACTTGAAACCTGACAACGTCTTGGTCTCTGCTGACAAAAAGACCATCAAGCTTGCCGATTTTGGTACCGCCGTCGACAAGCGAGACGTCATTGAACGCACTGAGTACCTTGTCAGTCGATTCTACCGTGCACCCGAGATTATACTTGGCATGGACGTAGGATATCCCGTCGACATGTGGGCTGTAGGCTGCACAGTGTACGAACTCTGGACCGGCAAGATTCTCTTCACTGGACGGTCCAACAACCAAATGATCAAGTCATTCATGGACTGCTTGGGGTGGCCAAGCGAGAAACTACTCAAGAAAGGTCTCGTCAACAATGTTCTCGACAACTTCGAACTCGGACCACCCTTGAAATTCATCAGCCGCGAAGTCGACCAGTTCAACAAGGTAAGTACTATACATTCAGTCCCTGGGAACGCCATAACTAACCCACCACACAGTTCTCAATCCGCAAAATCGAACAGCAAAAGAAGATTCCTCGTGACATGAAAACCCGCGTCCACGACGCCGCCCGCAACATCTCAAACGGCGGCCCCACAGCCGCAGAGTTGAACGATCTAGCTGACCTGCTAAGCGCAACCTTACACATGAACGTGGAAAAGCGTCTCACACCCAAGGAAGCGCTATCGCACAAATTCTTTGCCAATAAGATGTCTGCCCCGCCCAAATCCGTCCCTGGGAAATCCGCAGTCGTCAAGCCACCCCTGATGAAGCGTGGTACGCCGGTTAGCTCGCCGGGTATGCGTCGGTGAGGAGAGGAAATGGCTACTTTATTCCACAAAGGTAAATACGTATGGAAGCTTGCCTTTGTTGCATGCTTGCTTTGGATTGGAGTATGAGTGGGAGGTGTGTAGATTGTTTTTTTCCTTTGCTTTCTTTTTTCCTGGGCGGGCGTGCTTTGCTTTAGCGTTGGAGCCAGCGAGGATCTGGCATTGAAGGGGGCTTGATCGATCTAGTTCTTGGCGGCTGGTGATGGGGCACGATACATGCATCGAGGAACTTGGTACGCTATTTGGACAAAAGGAAAGGGAGAAGAGTCAGGGGTATGGGATGAATTCGATGCAGGAATGAGCAAGGAATCGAAGGTTATCATATGCTGGGTGGGTTGGTTTTGTGCTGCACCGCATTACTTTTGTATAAAGCACATGTGCAAAGGTGTTTATTGTGTTTATTAACATTTACATTAACGTATATCCAAGTCAGCAACTAGACATCTCAATCGTCTAGTATACATAAACACGCGGTCTATTCAAGCGTCGATTTCTCCCCTCAAGAACGCTTTTACCTTTTCGCCCCAGACCACTTGTCGCTTGTACACTGTGATCTTTGGCACTGTGCCGCGACCTAGGCCATCGATTGCCTCGGCAAGTACGTGTCCGTTTCCCTCGTCTCTTATTTGGCGGATGGGATAAATGTACGTCTTGTGGAAAAGGCATTAGCACACTCAGCCTCCCATCTTTCTCTTCAATACATAAAATAGCAAACATACCTTGAACCCAAACACCAGCGCCCCCGTCCTAGGCAACCGATGCAACGTCTGCCTCTCACACCTTACAACCGTCTTATCAAGATGCACACTCTCCTCCTGCCGCTCGCGCTCGCGCGGTGTCTCGAGCTCACTCTCACTCATATGGGAGCCCGCGAGACAAAACAAGTCGCCCGTAGTACTGATGCTCCAATTAACGCGCTTTACGATTTTCCCTACAGGAAGTGAGGCAAAGTAGCGATCCATACTTCTTTCCAGCTTCTCGGCATAGTGCGGGACGGGGGCGTGGATGGCGGCGAGGGAGAGGCCGAGTTTGGAGAGGGTGGAGAAGCCTGCGGGGAAGGTGTTTATGAAGGCTGTTAAGCGGTAGGGTTCTGGGGTTGTTGGGGATGGGTTGTCTTGTTTTTGGAGCAGGAGGAATTCGGTGTCGATATTTTCGCCGAGGATTTGTAGGGCGAGTTCTGGTGAGGAGACTTGGAGGGGTATGAGAGTGTTTGTGGCGTGGTTTTTCAGGTAGGTTGATGATGTCTCTTCACTGATGGTGAAGTGGACGATGCTGTAGATGGAAGGGAAGCGACGTGGTAGGTAGATGCCTATGGCCCATCTATACAATTCCATGACTGCAGGGACGGCCTGCGGTTCGCAGGCTATGACTTCTGGCCGCTGGTCCTGTATTAGTTGGCGGCGAATGTCAAGACGTTCCAGGTAGGTGTTGTCCATGGCGACGAGGTCGGAAAGTGTTGTGTTTTCGAGGGCTGGAAAACACTGTGTCAGCCTGGCGACTAAATGATATATTTGCTGTTTTCTGGGGGTATTATGGCAAAGGCATACCCATGGTCATGTGATACTTTGGTTTGAATGGCCGCAGCTGGAGCGGTTCTGTCGTCTCAAGATCAAAGTCTGAGAGGGGCTCGATGGAGTAGTATGCCGCTTCCGAGCGCTCTTTCCCAGAGGGGTTCTTTTCCACAAAGGTAGTTGGCTGTACATTCTGAGTTGAAGTTAGTTACGTTGGCGATGCATAGGGAGGGATATGAGCGATGTACTTGTTTGCCTCTGATATTCTGGCCGACCCGTTTCCTATTCCAAGCGTAGAGAACAATGCTGAGCACAAGTAGCAAGAACCATGGTAGCAGTCCAATAAGTTGTTCAGTAACTAGTTGATTCATAGCAATGGTTCGGTGTTTCCCAAGATGTTCTCACGCAGTCATGTGGGGTTGAACGAGTTAATGTTTGGTGTGTTGCATGTCAAGTACACAAGGCGTACAATTGACATGACAGCAACACGTCATTACGGATAACGTAGGGTTTGAGAGAGAGAAACGGGAAAAGTCGGTACACGCGATAGACGCCTTTACCTTCAGGCAGAAAGGGAAAGAGGTAGGATGCGATTGCCTATCGGAGCGAACCCCGCATTGGGAACATTGACGCTAGAGAGTGGACGATAGGCACTTGTCGGCATCTATATAGCGAGCACGGCCTAGCCTCTTGTAGAAATGAAGGATATCCAGGTCAGGGTTTATGAATTCAGGATTTCTTTTCGCAGCAGCAACTTTTTCCAAGTCTATACTTTGTGCTTGATAGCGGTCTATGACTCACTGTATGCACTCGGCTTGATCAGCCCGAGTCAGAACTGTCATGTCCTGAGGGTTTCTCGAGGCCCGGCAGATTGCACTACTTGTTTTTTCTATCCATGGTAGCACGGAATGCCGTATCGCATTGGCAAGTGCCTAAGCCTAAGCCTTGGCCTCCTCAGCCTCCGGGTGGCCCACAGGCACCAGCTTGCCTACAATCAAATACTTTTCACTGAATCGCTCCTCCCAGCCTCGCAGTGCGTCCATCTGCTCATCATCCAAGTCCTCCAAGGTGTCGAGGGGGCCGTCCAAGTCCTTGGTCAGCATATCCTCGTCGAAGCTGCCGCACGCCAGGCCTCTGGAGGCATCCCTGCCAGCAAAGTTTGCGTAGGGGCCACCAGGGCCGTAGAAGTTGCGACCGGGGGTGACGTCAAAAACACGTCCGCGGACGGCTAGATAGACTGGCATATTGTTGAGGCCATTATAGGGGAACAGCGAGGGCGGAGTGAAGGTGCGGAAAACAGTTGGGGGCGGAGCCCGCGGAAGAGTCTGCGGAGTCGAGGGCTTGAGACGGAGGTAGACCAGGACACCGAAGAGCGAGAGGAGCACAAGGTTGATCGGGGTGAAGACCGAGGCGCTGCGACGAGGGGGTTAGTCGGGCGATGGAGGAAGAAGAAATGTGTTGCTTACGCGTGGGTTGCCTCGGGCTGGGGAATGGAAGAGGGGAGTGCTGGTCGTGATGTGAGTGTGTGTGTGCCGGTCAGGGCTAGCGTTGATGGACGAACATACCGTCTGTCATGTTTGGAAACAGTGCCGTGGGAGCAAGTGATGGAGAAGATGAGAGCTGGGTGGTATGGGTGGGCGGTGGGCATGCTAGGCTAGTAGGACGTGGGTAGCGGTAACGGGCGGGTAGGTAGGGAGTTTAGTGGTTGCGATGATGCAATGCCCACCTAACCATCCTGTCTACAACCCCGACAACTCACCACGACCATTCTTTGGCCGTGCAAAAGCAAGCAGCGCTGCCTGTCGCCCGTAATGCTGCACTTGGTTTTTGGCCCCTTTGCTCTCTCTCCAGACACACATCGGGCGGCCAGCTGTCCGTGAAAGGGGGGTGAGGGGCTCTTGGATGCATCCTCGATGACATCTGAGCGTCCACATGCGACAGTAGAAGCTCTAAGGTGCCTTCATAAGCCCTCGATCGCCCCCAGCGGTTCAAGATCAGAATTCTTCTCGCTCTGCCCTGGCCGTCTCCCTATCCTGGCCTTTCAGCTCGTTGTGTAATATTTGTCTGTACTATACATATTTAGCTGAGCACACGCGCCCTGGCCCTGTGCGCCTGAGGCTGAAACCGCCTTGCACCGGCGCTGAAACGCGTGCCGTGGATTCATTTGGCCTTCCTTGGCTTGCCCTGATTCGTCCCCACCGCCTCACCCGCCTAACCCGCCTAACCCGCCTCTGGACTATTGTTAGAGAGCGCATTACTACCATCGAACCATTCCGTCTGTCGACGAGATAGAGCATTCGGGTGCGTCCGTCGGCGCTTTCAAGACGACGCTGCTGCTGCTATTGCCATCGTCTTGCGCGCAGTGAGCTGCTATTTTTACATTGCGGCACTGGCCTGATCGCCCTCCTTCATTTACCAAGATTGCGCCGACGAAGAATAGTAGGGCACCGCCACCCACTTGAACCTGCTCCTTTCCATTCATCCTAGAATCAATATCAACACATTCGATCTTCCAATCATCCAATTCTAACCTGCCACATCCTCAATTGGTATGTACTGCAATCTCTGCGCACGCTCTTTCTTTTCTTCCCCCATCCCTCACCCACCAGTCTTGTGCGATCATGTCTACTCCCGGACCTTATTCCGGAAGCACTGAGCCAGCCAACCAGCCATCCAATTTGCTACTTCTGTGCCCACGATCACCTCTTCCAAGACGCGTCAACCCTGCAGGCCTATTCGGCGTCATCCCATTCTCCGCATCTTTTTATGATCGACAGGCCATGCCGTTCGCCTATCTCCCGCACTCACTAGAACAACGCCCACCGGATCCAGCCCTGCCAAGACGCCCGCACCAGTCGCTTTCATACGTATCACTACTTTGACTCGTTTGCCACAAAGTTTAAATATAACATTACACTATGTATTCCCAACCTATCATACTACAACGGCACGCAAATGGCTGCCCGGTGTTCTGACGCGTACTCGGACTAGTGTTGCATAAAGCTAATAAATGTTTCATGCAGGGATCATCACAATGTGGAAACGATTACAGGGTCACGTCCGCGAGAAAGAAAAGCATGCACAGATAGGCAACCCCGTACTGCTTGAAACCACATATGACCAGGATCAACTCCACCGTAATCCAAATGTTGCCGGCCTCCACAATCCCGAGCAACAAAACTATGTGCTCCCCCCGCTAGATTCACTGTACGTCCAGCTATCGCTCCGTCCTAATCCAGTGCTAATCAGCCTTGCCCTAGCTCCAAATCCTCACCCAATCCTACCATCAGTACAACATCTGGAGCACCAACCCTCCCTCCAGTCCAAAGGTTGTCGGCAGTGCCGACTATCCCTTCGATCTATTCGCGGGCCTCGATCGAAAACTACTATTACAGTAATCCTGCAGCCACATTACGGTCCAAATACGACGATCTGTCCCCGCCAAGTTCACCAGAGCCTGAAAAGTTCCTCCCGTCTTTTGACCCGCCTCAGTCTATCCGTGACATATCCCTCCACGACTTTTCCTCAATGGATGACAACCAACGCAAAGTGCAAGATGAGCCGCGTGATGTCAAGGCAATTCCCGTGTTGCGCAGGGCGCCTTCCGTCATTCGAACTGGCGATGTACAGTCTGGCCCCAAGCAAAAATTCTGGGAAGGCAAGCTTGCGCCAAACAGCAAAGTAAAATGGGACGAGTACTCGGGCGAGCCCAACAGTGCAGGAAAGGCTGCATCAGTTGATCCGGGCACCTATGCGGTAGGCGTGCCTTCTGCCAGTCTCAAGCCCATGGGCTATCAAGTTTCGGTATCCGCAGCTGGCCCTGAGAAGAAGAGCCTTAGTTTTGGAGAGCGTCTTAGCCGTTTTGGCTCGAGGCGTTCGCCACCAGCAGTCAAAAGCCAACCTGGAGAAAAGTCATCGCAAGTACCACGAGCGACTACATCACCAAGCTCGGACCAAGTCAGATCAAACACGCTTACCGTTGCTGTCGATTCAGCACCTACGTTTCCTGATACTCGACCCGTCACAACCGAAACTGCCAACTACGAGGTGCATGAAGAAATCATTAAACCCGTCGTGCCCCTAAAAGTAGGAAAGAAGTCGCCTGCAGGAAGCAGTCTCATTTCTCCAACATCTCCCACAACCCACGGCCTTGGTATTAGTGCATTTGCTTACCCAAGCCCTGTCACGCCCAAAAGCCGCGACGGTCAGAAACAGTCCCCGGCCATTGTAATCGATACCGAACTACCTATCCATCCCGCTTACCGGACAGCAACCCCTCCAGAAACAGACAAGCGACCCATCGCCAGCCAATTCTCCTGGTCCACATACAGCCAGACTATAACGTCCGACCAACACTCCCCACCACCTTCACCGCCACTCTCCTCCTCATCCTCAGTGCTCCTACGCCGCCGGCCCGTCCCCCACTCCGACCGCATCCCAGACTCGCGCCCCAACGCCTCAAGAATGCTATCCCCCTCCAACGTCTCCACCTTCTCCACCGCAAGCGGCATGTCTAACACATCTAAAGCGCTACCGCACCCACCTACTGCTCTCTGCGCCCTCGACCACATTGCACTTCTAGAATCCCAACAAGAAGACCTCCGCATCCGCCGCAACAATGTCTATCGCCTCCTCACTGACCTCAACAATGCCGCGCCTCCGAACCCGCTCTTGACGGATTTCAAGAAGGCGAAAGCGGTGGAGCATAAGAAGAAGGCGTTTGAGGTCGAGCTTGATGATATTAGGCGTGAGGAACATGATGTCGGGCTTAAGTTGCATCGCGCGTGGAAGAAGAGGGAGCAGGATGATCCCAATGCTGCGGGAAGTGCACTTTGGGTTAGGAGAGTGACGAGCTAAGGGGTTTCTTTCGTATGTTTTATGATGGATCATGGACATGGATATGTCTATCTGATTTCTTTCTCTTACTCGTCATTTTCCCTGTTCTCTTTTCTGTAGGGGTTCCACTGCTTAAATGCAGTCTACTTTTCTTTGTCATCTCCATGGGCGTTTCCCGTTTGTTACACTGGCATTTGCGTGGGGGGACGTAAGGGGCGTATATCTCGTGAAGTATAGGCTTCACTTCTTTCGTATCATATGATTCACCTTTTGTCGAATAAACGGTGTACCTTGTTTAATTAAATATCATTATCCTTGTTCTTTCTTCTGACTGTCAGTATTAAAGTTCTGGCTCCGCTACCATGAAAAGAAGAAGTCCTCCACAAGACGCATTGACGCTCCACAGCAGCTTGTAAGCTCTTGATAAGCCAGCGCTGCCAGTGCCCCGCATCCAAGTACCGAGGACTCCTCCGACATCATCATCCCCACCTCGTGAATGCTTTCCCGGCGACCGCCTGGTCCCTGTCCATCCGTGGTCATTGGGCCTATGAGCTTCGTATAATTACCAGCGGAGCATAAATAAATATGGGGCTGGCAAGCATGCCCCCACCTTTCAGCCTTTGGCGGACGAGTTCGGCTGCTACTGTCTTGTGTAATGGCTGACAATTCACCAGCTTTGTTCAAACTATCTACATATAATCAGGTCATGATTTTTTACGTTTTCTTTTAGCCTATCAACCCCGTTTCTGTGACTTATTCTTTTCTTTTCAAATCCATAACCGCCCTCGTTGCGCACTCTAACCGTCCACGCGCGAAACACCGCCAGCCCACCTCACATATTCATCTTTCCCAGCGTCCAACAATGTCGTCTTCCAAGAGCGCAGACGCCTCGACGGTACCCGTCCTCAAGAACCTCACGATAGAAAACATTACAGAAAATGTGCACCGTATAAACTCGCAATGCAGCAATCCACGGCTCAGATACGTCATGGAGCGTCTGGTAACGCATCTGCACGACTTTGCACGCGAGACACGCCTCAGTTTCGACGAATGGATGGCAGGAATCCAATTCCTGACACAAGTGGGCAAGATATGTTCAGACGTGCGACAAGTACGAATTCCCCCTTTATCCTTTCTTCTACAAAATCCCCAAGCTAACAACAAAAAAAACAAAAGGAATACATTCTCCTCTCCGACATCGTCGGCCTCTCCCTCCTCGTCGACTCAATCGACCACCCAAAACCCCCTTCCTCAACCGAAGGCACAGTCCTCGGTCCTTTCCACACGCACGACGCCCCTTCCTCCGCACCCGGAACCAACATCTCGGCCGACCCCTCCGGCACACCTCTGCTTGTTCTCTGCACCGTGAAAACCACATCCGGGGCCCCGATTCCCGGCGTCAAAATCGACGTCTGGGAAACGGATTCCAAAGGCAAGTATGACGTGCAGTATGAGGACCGCGGCGACAAGGCCGATGGCCGCGCAGTGATTACGAGTGACGAGGAGGGTGTGTTCTGGTTCAAAGGGATTGTACCCGTTCCGTATCCGATTCCGAATGATGGGCCTGTAGGCAAGTTGTTGGAGAAGTTGGGGAGGCATTGTTGGAGACCAAGTCATATGCATTTTATGTTTGAGAAGGAGGGATTTGATCATTTGGTTACGTATGTCTTTTTTTTCCCTTTATCACCATCTCCCCTTATTTTTATCACCTTTCGAAGGTCGTGGATCATACGAAAGACGTGTAACTAACAATCTTAGTGCCTTGTATGTCCGCGGTTCGCCCTACGAAACCTCCGACGCCGTCTTTGGTGTCAAGGACTCGCTCATTGTCGGCTTGGACACTGTGACGCCGCAGCAGGCGAGCCAGTATAATGTACCCGAGGGAACCAAGTTGCTTACATACGACTTTGTGCTTGTGACGGATGAGGAGACGAAGCAGCTGAGGCATGATGAGGCAGTTAATGCGATGAAGGCGCTGGGGCGGGAGGGTATGATGATTGTAAATGGGTTACCTGTTCCTGAGGTTGATTAGATGTATTTCGAACCTTTCCGAGTATATGGGATTGTGCTGAGTGTAACGGGTCGGATCCTATCGGATCGCGCATGCAACTATAACGCGCCCACCGCACCAAAAAGGCTGGCACAAGATATCAGAGCTGCTGATATCGTTGCGCAGTTGGTACACAAGATAGCCGCCGCTATCTGTACTGTGATGGGCTGCCCTAGCCCGTCACACTGAGAAGCTGGATAGCTATTACTCAACACTGGGATACTTGGTAGTTATCAAAAAAATCTGACAATAGCCTTTTATTCCACATCAACCCGCTCCAGTATTGTCGTCTGGCTATGGGAGTAGACTTATTCAGCAAGTCTTCAGATATGGTAACTTAACCCTTACACCAGTCACACGTGACGAAATTCCATAACACCTCCAGCATCCTTATCTTCCCAGGACTATTCTCAAACTATGACTATTGGTTGTACATTACGATTCTCTTACCTACCCTATCCACCCAGCTTCTGTCGCACTGAAAGTTGTGTGATTCCGGACTGGTAAGGCGTACCACGAAACCAATGTCATTTTTTCGTGAAGAAAATAAGAAAAAAAAAACTCACATGCAGAATGTAAGTTTGCTGGAGGCAACGCTGGGTATGCCTGGGGTGAAATAGAAAAGTATATTAGGTAAAGTGAGTTTGATCTAGGTTTTGGATAAAATCGGGTTTAGAAAGATTGACTGTGTTCTAGGGTCTTGAGTTGTATTTAACCATTGTGTTGTCATGCAAGAGTGGTAATATATTGAGCGTAGCGCCTTGTGTGATTTGATTGATCGTGAGATATGTATGGGTAAAGAGGCTAGAAGGTTAGAGTATTCGTTTAATGGATGGGTGGGGGTGGAGGGGGAGATACATATGGGATATCGGACATGAATAGGATCTGAAGCAGACCCTGATGTTTTCCAAAAGAACCTTGGTGTAACAGAGATGATGGGAACAAAAAAAAGGCAACTATGTCAAGGTCTTGTGAACAAGCCCCCCTCGGCTGTGCAACCGGTGCTTTGCAGCCTGCGTATCGCCGGCCTCTCACGTCGGCATAGCCACATTTTTATACCTTAGTAGTTCAGATGATCAGCTGTGAATAGTCAATCTTTACATCCAGAATTTCGTGTGTGCATCTGCTACGCGACTAGCCAGCAATTACAACACATCCACCGAGATGATACAGGTAATACACGTTCATAGAGCAGCAATCAGTTTGAATATATTACTTCACATTACTGTTGAAGCAGATGGCTACTATAACCCCAGACGCAGTATTTCACCACACTTTAGTATCCTGCAGTTAGACTTTCGCCGGTAAATTTGCAATAACACATTGTCGAAACATGAACCGAATAAAAGAAAACAGACGAAAAAAAGAAAACCTCCCCTTCATTTCAAAGAAAGCAATTCGCTATCTGTTCAAGCGCTGTTCTTGGGGTTTTCAGGAGAAGCTTTCCACTGCTACATGTCAGCAAGGTTACACGATGTCATGGCGCAGTACATGTCGCAGCCGGGAATCGCCTTGAATGGATAGAACAAAACGTACCTTCTTGCCAAGCTCTTGCTGCTGCTCCTTGAAAGACAAGTCCTTGTACTCGTCGCGGTGAGCCTTGACTGGTATTGTTGGTCAGCAAACCTTAACCCCTAACAACGCCCGTCTTGCGTGGCAACAATGCGACAGTCGCGTCTGAATAACGCGATAAAGCGCGTCGAATGCTGTTATCCTTACAGTACGCTTGCATCTTGGCCATGGCATTTCTGGCGTTGTTCTTCTTTCCCGCGCGACCGCCCTTGGGAGCAGTCTTCTTGACACCGGCGGCGCTTGCCGTCTTTGGTGTCACTGTCTTGGTAGTGGTGGTTGTAACAGCCATTGTGAGGTATGCGATGCTAATTGAGATTTATGAAAGACGTAAGATATGTGGATTTGATGAGATCTGGAGGATCGAAAGAAGCTGCAAGTGACAACAATTGTTGTTATTGTGACAGTGAAGAAGTGGGAAGGTGAAGTGAAGGTTCATTGAGAGCAGGCACGGCCCCGGAACACGCTAAACCAGGCTTAGCTCATCACATACCTACTCTATGATCTCCATAGCCTATTCTGATACATGCGCCGACCCTCGTGAATGGCCAGACGTGATTGGCGCATATTGTTATCTGAAACCCTTGGTAATATATGCCCCAGACACTTTGGGAACAAGCGAGACACAACGGCACAAGAGCGCATGATTCTGCTCGAAGACACGACTCCCATTATACATGGCACTTGTCAATAGTTGCTCTCCAACGATATGGACGGCGTCTTGACCTTAAGTGGCCCACCCCCGCTGTCATCTCGAGCGATTCGGGTTTGACATGGCACAGCTGCCTGAATCGGTCTTTTGCCGGATCTGCAAATCCATGGGTCGTTATATATATATGCAAGGACTCATTTTGGAGTTTCCAGATACGAGGAATGACATGCGCTGATTTTTATCCCACGACATAGTTTCAGTATGCGGGGTTTCTCTCTGTTTTCCTCGAGAATTGGCAAATCTCTTGAGACAGCGTCAAGGTATTTGCACAGCACATGTCCTCTCAAGTCCAACTCTTACACGCGGTCTGGCGAACGTAGCTTAAATTGTAAATGTTCAATTATAGGTCTGGCTCCAAGCAAACTATGACGACGAATCCTCCGTTGTCTCCTCTACTATGCGACGGGATCGAGCGTCGTGCGAGTCGGCATTTGTACCCCCTGTATTCAGCACCGGTTTATCGAAGCCACGGAGACTAAACTTGCGACGGCGACCGCTTGGTCTTTCTGTAAGACTGGGTGCACGGGGCCTCGACTTTCCCCGGGCGCGTCCACCCACGACGGGTATCTCGTGTGCACCGGCGCGGAAGACGTATAAGAGTATGTCGTAGACGAGCAGCACGGCCCACGGAGCAATGGCTATAAGGCCGAGGAAAAGCTAGGGCTAGTGAGAAATCCGAATTGCGGTTACAGGCACACGACAATACTCACGAATATGCGCGTAATCCATGTCTCCACCACCGCGAAGCTCTCAGGCAGAATTGAGAAAAGACCCATGCCGGCACGAGACGGAAGTTTGCACACGCGACTGCAAACGAGCAACTGGCGTGCTGAGTGCGGAAGAATAGGAGGTTCCAATAGCAGAATTAATGGGTACGAGGAGGATTGCACGTCCACGACATCTAGCAACACTCATAAGTATGTATGTCTGTACGTACGTAAGTATGTATAATCATGGGGAAATCTGGCCGAGGGGCTGCGGATAGGTGCCGGCCCACGCCACGCGTGTGGACCCAGGCGGGTCGTGGCTGGTGCTCTTTCCCCGGCTGCATCCCGGTAGTAGGGCCAGGATCATCCATCCACCCCTCAACACCCGCCACTGGCTCTCTACTCTGGGTGCAGCTGACAGAAGCCTCAGCCTTAGATGCGCACTTGTATCATCGCTCCACAACTGGTTGATTGACTCTCTTGGCACCGGCCTCCCAGAGCCAATAGGCACATGTTCGGCATGCGGTACAACCACCCTGCAAAGGGCGCTGCTCGAAGCTTGGATACCCTTCCACTGTGACAGCACTTGGGTCTTACTCATATATAGTGCGTTTTGCCGGGAACCGTTCCCTGTATCACTACTGAACCATCTTCACTCATATTCCAACTACAATCGACCCTGGACCGGCGGTGGCCTTCCATGGGACACGTGCGTGGCTCCCTGCGTATGCAAACGGCTGCCTGATTCTGTTTCCTCCCCGTCACTGCCAGCCACAAGGCTATGCCTGTCAGACTACAGCGGAGGCTCCCAGACTTTTGACTCCCTGTGGCCTCATCTGAAGCATCACATACCATATCTTGCTCACCTTCACAAACTGGGCGGTCGTTCTCACTGCTACAGCCTGCTCAGCATCCTCGCTGACTCGACGTGATACCCACAGTACACTACAATACTGGACATTTACCGCGAAATATTTGACGGCCTCCGGCCTGCTGCATCAACATGGACGACCTCTCATTCCTGGACATGTCCGACCAGGGCAACGCAACCCTCAAAGCTGTACTTGCGGGCGGAGAGGTTCGTCTGATTTCGTGTCGTATCTGCCCATACATGTTCCTGGACAGATGCCCATTGTTGTACCACGCATTCGAGTACGGCCTGAATGGTTGTCTTCAGGCCAGCATCGAGGTTCCATCCGAAAATGGGCTTATCTCGCTACTCCGCTACTGCTACACCGGTAGCTACCTCCCGCCCACTGTGGATGGCGGACCTCTCTTGTTGCTTCCACATGTCGAAGTTTACAAGATGGCCGAAGACTTTGATATTCCAGAACTGCAGCTCCTCGCCCATGGCAACTTTTCCTGCCAAATCGAATTCGCATGCTGCGTACCCTCCCCACCACAAGATTTGCTCGAAGCCATCCGTTTCGTATACCAGCACTACTCCAGCAACCTAGCGCGCCGACAGCACGACCTTGTTGGTACGCTCCTCAACTACATCATCTCAAGGTTCCTGCACCACAAACTAGGGGAGAATGCGGAGTTTATCAAGCTCGCTGCCGATATTCCAGAGTTTTGTCAAGACCTTTGTTATACAAACATGGAACGCAATTTTGAAGACGAGTGTAAGTCTGAGTCATTTCTAACATAGCTGTGAAAACTGGACTAATTTCAAAAGGTGCCTTTGATATCATACGGTTGTGTCGCGACACTCTATGCGTCCAACCCTGCACCCGACTCATTCCTACTGCCTCAAAAGACCTGTTATCAGAGATAATTTGTGAGGAAGATACCATCGTTTCGGATGAGCCAGAAAGTGAGGATGTGTCCCTTGTTGTTCCTGCTCTTGCATGCGGAACGAACGAAAGAGAGGATATGAGGGATATGATAGACTCCTTTACCACTCTTGTCCATCGACCCAAGATTCCACAACCGGACGTGATGGAAGGTGTCGAGACTCTATCTTCCGATGAGGACGAGGATTACACGGTGGTATCGTTGTCCGGTTTACATACTCATGCTAGTCCTGACGGGCTAATGTCCAGCCCGGAGTTGGTTCCTACACCTGTTGTCGATATTCTGGCCGCCACCGGCACTGACTATACATCTGATGATGAGTGGACCATAGTCCGATAGGACATCGCCGTCGCTTGCCCCGTCATCTGAAGGACGACTGTTAACAACAAAAATATTTGCGATTTTTGCTTGATTGATATTCGCGTTATAGGAGTTACGAAGAATAACAAAAGGCAAGAACAGGCGTACTTACGGCACGATATGATTCGATTTTATTTCTAGCATATGCAACACTAGGGTCTGGGTTTAGGCGTGTCATCTCTATCACTAGGCAACGGGGCCTAGATTACATAATTTAAAACTTGGGGGGATGTAAGGTGACCTCTTGAAGACATGGCGAGATAGCTGTTGTATAGATCAGCCCTTAGCGTTAACAGCACACAATATTATCACCTCTTACATTGTATTTTCTTCTACTCCTGTTACTTTGTTAGATATTTTCCAGGGGATGCTTGAACTGCAATGTTGCCTTTGTTTGAGTTTGTCATCTTTTGATTATGAGACAAGGCCTTGATGATTCAAATCGCCTGGTCCTTTAGAAAACAGTACCTACCTATGGAAACAAGTAACAAGTAGAGCACCCATCTGATTTACTCACACAAGAAACCAAATAGTTGTCAATAACTTAATGGATTTCTTGATTCCTATGTTCTATGGTTTTGCACCCAGCCATCAGATTTCCCAATGAAAAGCAGGCAATCACTCCTCGACCTACAAACTATCAAACAAGACGAATCATAGCCTCCGTGACCAGAACTTGAGATTCAAACAATAGCACCAATCTCAAGAGGTTCGTGGCAAACCCGAGAGATGACCGACATCCAGAACCACTATAACAACGACACGTCCAATGGCCACACACCCATTGGACCGCAACAAAATCCTCCAGCTCTGGTTACAAAGCCTCCTAGCCTCACAAAATGCCACCCTCTTTCGAACAAACTCATATTGCTCTAGCTATAACTACTCACAATACTTCCTTAGGCTTTACTATCTCCCACAAACCACAAATTTCCATTCCGAGACAACTAAACACCACCCTCACCCTCACCACTACAACCACCAGACCACACTCCCTTGTAAACAAGCCTACCCTCTCCATCCTAATCCAAATCACAAAAATGCCCTTCCGCACCCCCCACCCTATCACCAAACCCGCACCCAAACCAAAATCCATCCAAAACCAACTCACAGAACCCCCACGCTACACGCTCACCCCCCCATCCTCCTCCTTCGCCGCCTTCGCCGCCCGCCTAGCCTACACATACGAGCCCCGCTTTCTGCTCAACGGCGAACTCACACGCCCAGAATCCATGCCCAGCTACATCCCTCTGCACCATGATGACCGGCTGCCACTGCATCCACGGCCCGCTAGTCTTTTATCGCGGAGGCCAGAGCGGAGATGGGAAGGCAAGAGTACTTCGACGACTACTACTACTACGACGACGACGGGGGCCGGAGGGCGTGTAGAGAAGAAGAAAAAGGAAGGGAGAGAGGAGGCGAAAGTAGGAGGAGCGAAGTTGAGTTTGAGGCAGATGGATTTAGTGATGCAGCCGAAGAGTGCGGTTGAGAGGGAGATGACGGGGGAGGTGAGGGCGTGTGCGCGGCAGATGGAGCTTGTGATGCGGCTGAAGAGTACGGGGGAGAAGGGACAGAGGCATGAGGGGTGGCATCCGTGTAAGCATACTTCCGTGGCTGAGAGGAAGCAGCAGCAGCAGTAGTAGTAGCGGGTGCAGCGAAAGGATTCGGAGGGGAGTGATGGGAACACACCGTCGCTGCATGAGTCTGGTCATGTAGGTAGGAAGGGAGAGAAATACATACAGTATGCGTCGTGTGAGGGACGATATCAGGCAAAGTCGCCGGCGGAGCTAAAGCCAACCGCGATATTTGGCATATGTAGGGATTGTGGGAAGAAGGATCTGGAACATGGTGACCCGGAGGAGATGGAATTGTAGATAGGTGTTGAATGGGCTCTGTAGCTAGCTAGCATAAGCGTGAACCGGGTGCAAACAGCAAAGTACGAAGCATGTGCGCGCGGGGCTAAAGAGGGTTTGCACGAATGCAGGAGGGTTGCCAAAAGACAGCTGTGTGTATTCAAAGTTCTTGTTCTTATTCTTGCATATCTACGTGCGTACAAGGTTCTCTTCTTATGCTCTCTGTTGTGTGCGGGCTAGAGCTTTCGAGCTATTCGATCGCTGTAACCTTATTACATACGGACAATAGGCGAGTATGGAATGTAAAGAATGGGGGTTGTGACTCCGTACCCAACAACTCAAGACCACACAGACGTTGAAACCCAAGAGAACCCGATAAAGTAGTCTCGGCTTGATTTGTCTCAGTGACAGGAGAAGAATCAAAGACGAACAGAACAGCATATCAAAATTGAAAAAAAATCTTTTCTCTGTAGCGGTAGGGCCGCGGATACTTTACATGATAAAAGCCACATTATCCGTTTGGAACGAGATTAAAAGGACATCCATCTGTGCAAGAAAAGTTTGTTTCAACGGTACAGAAACCAGGACATCCTCCATGTAGCTATGAAAGTCGTAGGGAGACCATCTCAAAAGGAACTAAACCTCCCGTGCCAGATAGCGCATCAGGATGATGCCGCGCCAGAATAGTAAAGACAGATCAAGAATCCAAGGCCCCGGAGTAGGAAAGGTAATAATCAGTCTCATTGGCCTCATGTAGCGCAGTCATACCTCCAGATATCCTTAGGCTCCATTTTCGCATAATCCATGTCCACAGTGGGAAGCCTCGGAGCGTCAATTTAGAAAAAAGAAATGATACTTTAGGCACCACACAGGCCTACTGAATGGACGTCAGTAGATGCGCGAGAATATGACACCAGAGCAGAGCCAGAGGTGTTCGACATACGTTGCCAGTCATGCTCTTCTGTTCTAGTAGCGGCCGCGGGGTGGGTAGTCAGCCGGTGGGGCATCGTAGGGTGGACGTCCTCCCGGGCTGCGGGGACGAGCACCACGCGGGGAGGGTGGTCGTCCTCCGTCGTAAGGGCGACTATGACCGTTCATATAAGGGTCGTCGTAGCGACGAGGTGGGGGTCCGGCCCTAGCATCATAAGGATCGTCAGGGTAACGCGCGCGCGGTGGGCCATACTCATCAGGCATGCGACCACGAGGCGGCGAACGTCCATAACCGACGTCACGCCTGTCATAGAACTCGCGGGGCGGTGTGCGCCGGCGGTAGTCGTCGCGTCTAGGGCTGTAGCCACGAGGGGGGCCGCGACGGTCATAGTAGTCATCGTACGGCGCAGGTGGGTAGCCGCGGCGTCCCATAGGGGAGCGCGATCGATATCTGTCTCGGCCCCGGTCATCGGGACCACCAGGGCCTCCGTAAGGAGCCCTAGGCTTAAAAGGTGGAGGTGGGGGAGGATCAGAGACGTCTTGGATGCAGGTAACCTCCTGCCCCTTGAACTCACGGCGGTCCAGTTTCTCCACTGCAGTCTTCAGATCGGCGGCCGTCTCATACTCGACAAATCTTAATAGCGTCAGCATGCCATCACGAGGCCTTTACTGTAGCGCACTCACCCAGTGCCGTCGCGCTCACGGCCAACTTCAGAGTAGACGACGTCCAATCCAGATTGACGGGCAAAATCTTTCAGGTCCTATACATTCGAAGTTAAGCGAGGTCCAAATCCAGAATGTATAACGGGAAGCACGCGAGAATAAAGCCATTACTGGTCCGGGAACGGTACGCTGACCCTAACAGGAAACTGGGAAAATCCAATGATCGGGGAGTCTGACCTGCCAGCTGGTCTCTACCGGAAGATTTGCTATTCTCATCCGGTATGGCGTACGTCTAGGACGTGGTGGGACGCGCTCATGGGGAGTAAAGTTCTCGTTGCGGGCGCGCGAGCCGCGAGCGAATTGGACAATGAGGCGCTCGCCCATGAAATCGGAGCCATCTTATAACAAGTTAGGAGGGCGTGTCTAGGGAATTGAACGTGACAAACTACATACGGAAAGCTATACAGAAATTAGCGCCTCTTCGGTCTACCGGGTAGTGGACCAAGCTCACCAGGAACAACGTCACGAGCGTCCATGGCGTCCTTGTACTCGATGAAACCGAAACCATTCATCAACTTGATCTCGGTAATCTCGCCGGTGCCATGCGTCTGAAAGTGGCCTTCGACGTCTGCCTTGGTGGCATTACGGGGAAGGTTGCCTAGGTACAGGCGCGTAGACGATACCTCAGTCATGGTGATGGGGGTTGTGGTGGAACTCTGGCCTAAGGATAACCTAGTCTGGATAAAATGGTGAGCACATGTCCATGAGTAAGCAGAGAGCCAGCGAAGGAGTGCGCATCGTGCCTGCTAGACATGGGAGGCTCCGTTTCAGAGACGCGACACCAGAAAACCAGTGTCCAGCTGTACGCGCAACTACAAGGACCGGGATAGACGCGCGAGGAATGGCCAGAGAATGCAATGCAGGTAGCTAGTCGTACCTTGGAGATAGATGGGGGTGGCGAAGGCTGGATGCAGGGCAGTGGTAGAAGGACCTGAGTAGTGAAGGGCCTGGAGGGAGCCGGCTGAGCGCAGATTTCGCGCACTCGGGTCTGAGGAGAGAAATTAGTATGCCCGGTATCGCGGCAGCGGGGTGCAAGCAGAAATGATGGCCGAGCTGCTGTTGATGTGACAAGCCCCGGCGTGGTTGTTGGGTTGAGAGTGACGAAGGGCGCGGAAACGAACTTCGCCCAACGTCGCCTTACTTGGCTAAGCTAGAGCACGGACATCACGTGCACCCTGCTCTCTCTATCGGAGGCCCATGGATGCCCTGCCGAGGCTACCACTTGGACGTGACCTCACACAAATGCACGTGTTATCATACGCTGAGAGGCCATGTTGAACACGTATCCCGACCACATCTTCACCAATACCAAATGCTTGGCAACCAAGATATGTCATTCATGTGCCTCTGTTGCAGTCGGCAATCCTCGCTTGGGCAGCAACAATAATTGGGTTGGCCACTTATACATACACATGCGGTCTCTCCTAATATACATGTCGGGTGATGTCTTACTTTGCGCATTGAGCTGCCTAAGTTGAATAGGTACAGAGCTCACTAGATGACTGTGGTCAAGTCAGGACGTACTTTGGTCCTTCGCCGCCCTGGGGTGTTTGCCAGTTGATATCCTGATCTGGTACTTTGATATCGCAAGTCTTGCAGTGAACGCAGCTAATAACAGTTAATCAGAATGTCCTTAGTCTTGACTGGCTCTTTTGGATACTTACTTCTGAGCGTTGATTTGAAACCGGACGCCCAACTCTTTGCTGGCATCTTCGACATACTCATAGACACCTGCGGGACAGAAGCGGTTTTCGACACCCTTGTATTTGGGCCACTCTCTCTTGGCATGCTCATCAAGATCCTTTACCTGGAGATGGCAGGGCTGATCCTCCTCATGGTTTGTGCCGCTACGGCTGACACTGGTCAATATGTCGAAGCTGATCTTGCCGTCCGGCTTGGGATATTCGATCTTCTGGTACTCATCCGCAGGCTTTGTCGCTGCATGGTCAGGCTTACCATGTTTCAGTGTCCAAGGCGCTTTGCCTCGGAGGACGTATGCCTCCAATCCTGAGTACACTATGCCTCCGTACACACCAAGAGGGGTATGGAAAGACGGCCGCATGTTTCGCACAGTCTTCAACTCTGACCAAATTGGTGACTTGCGCATCTTGTCTTCATAGTCGTACAGGAATACAGTCCCGCCGTCTGTGTTGGCTTGGAGAGCGTCCCATGTCGCCTCGGCAGCCAACATACCTGATCTCATCGCATTGTGTGTGCCTTTGATTTTCGGTAGGTTGACCAAGCCCGCTGCATCCCCAAGGAGGGCACCACCAGGGAAAGCAAGCTTGGGGATGGACTGGAAGCCACCCTCGATCAAAGTCCTTGCGCCGTAGGAGATGCACTTGCCACCCTCCAACACATCCTTGTAATACGGATGGTGTTTCATCTTTTGGAACTCACCATAAGGCGCCAGCCACGGATTGGGGTAGTCAAGCCCGACCACTAGGCCAATACTGACCAAGTTGTCTCCAAAATGGTACATCCAACCTCCTCCATAAGTATCCTTGGGAAGCGGGTAACCCAGAGAATGCACCACAAGACCAGATTTGAACTTCTCGGGCTGCACTTCCCAGACCTCTTTGATTCCAAGGCCGTAGGTTTGATGCTGGCTGTCCCGCCTCAGGGCGTACTTTTTGATAATCTGCTTTGACAAGCTACCGTGGCAGCCTTCACCAAGCAATGTGACACGGGCATGAAATTCCATTCCTCTTTCAAAGGAATCCTTGGGTTTTCCCTCTCGCGATATACCGAGATCGTTGGTGGCTACGCCCTGTACAACGCCTTCGTGGTTATAAAGCACTTCGGACGCAGCAAACCCAGGATAGACTTCTACGCCGACCTCCTCTGCTCGTTCGCCAAGCCACTTAACCATTTGGTTCAAGCTTATGATGAAGTTGCCATGGTTGTTCATCTGTGGGGGCTTGGGGAGGGGTATGGCGCGGTCCCTGGTCATGAAGTACATGTGATCCTCCTTCGCAGGCGTAATGTCAGCGAAGCGATTCAAGTTATCCTCCGATCTCCAGTCCGGCAGCAATTCATCAAGAGCGGAAGGCTCAATGACATTGCCTGAGACGATATGATCACCTAGCTCTCCAGCCTTTTCCAGCACCAAAACTCTGAAGTCCTCATTGCCTGCCGCTGTTGCAAGCTGCTTCAGCTTTATAGCCGCCGACAGACCGGCCGGACCCCCACCCACAATGAGCACATCAATCTCATCAGATTCACGCTCTATCGACTTGGGGTCGAATGTGTCATCTACCGCAGCCAATCGTGTGCGTGGCGTTGTGCAAAAAGGTCGTCTTTGGCCGGCAATTCGGAGTGCCGGGCGGTAGGATCCTGACACGCTTCGTATACGCGGTGACGCGCATGCAATTGGTCGTGTTGCTATGCGTGTGGATTGCGACGTCGTGAGTAGCCGTCGTGTTATGGACGCGGGGATGGACCGTGTGGCCATTGTGGCGTGTTGGACAGGCATTTTACGTTGATGGGCGTGGAGAACCTAGACGAGAAAAGGGACGGGATTTCAAAAGCTTGTGTATGTATACGCGTGACTAGCTACACTGCGCAAGTCCCTCTGGCCAGCACTCAACCGTCCGGGTGGCGACGAGACGGAGGCACCAAAAAACTGCGCCGTCCTTGACCAGACCTCGAAAATGATGATGTCCAAAAGTCGCAGCCGAGGCTAGAGGCTAGGTGCGGGATTGTAACGGGGCGCACACCATTGGCCAGCGCTCTCGTCACCCCGTCACCCCGTCACTCCTTCGCTCCACTCTCCGCATTCAGCACCTGTCAAAACATGTACAACCGACCCGACTATCAACATGGTGGCGGTTGATTTATAGCGTACCTCTAACCATGTAACCAACACGTTCAGAAACGAAGCGTTGCTCCCCCCGGCTCCTGTATGGCTCGTGGCGTGTCAACACCAAAGGCTGAGACGCTCTGCCACACTGGTGAACTACAATGGGCCCACGCGGTACATGGAACCCACAAAACTGATCAGCTACAGGGCAGGAATCCTGCTATCGTTGTATTGCTTGAGAGACTGTGAGCGCAACTGTTGCAGTTGTTTACATATCGCCTACATGCCCCTGACTCGACAAAGGCGAAAACCGTCAATCTCTTGTACCCCTTCACCAGTGCAGAGTGAAAGAACGGAAATAGACTGGACACTAGTAAATCAAATCAGAAGACGCATGGCCTGTATCCAGACCATTCCCCTTCAATACCATCTCATTCAAAAAGCATTTCTCGTCGAGAGCTTTGAGGCTTCTTGGTATGTACTTGCAGCGGGCACATCTCGGTGGGCCTGAAACCAGCTGAGATTCAGGCCCACGTACGGCGGCAAACCTCAGTCATACATCAAACTCCAAACTTATGCGTTTAGGATAATATTTTCTCCGCATATACCGCCCCTGCCCTGTCTGCAACAAGCTCTCAAACTGTACATGTTCGATTTCTAGGCCGCATCTCTGCATGACGACCACCTCCCCGGCATCAGGCGTGCTTCTCGCTTCTCATCCGCAATTCCATTTTCTTATTCATGCGTTTTAATTCGACCGTTTACAGCCAAGGCGCGGCCCCGATCTCATAGCAGACATGATCTAGGCTTGTAACTGGAAGCTTAGCTCTTGTTCCTGTGAGAGAATTATGGGCCTGATCGACCAGACCACTTTGAGGCCTGGCTCTTTCCAGGCATCCTCCAACGGCCCATGTGTGATGTGCTCGGAGGACCATGAACACTCATCTCAGCAAACGCGGCTTGTTCTATATTGAGCACTTTTCTATTCAGGGAGGCCGACATGGTGCATAAAGTCAAGTTTGTATATAACCTGATCCCTTTACAAGCTTACAACATCACGCTCACCTTCAATCTTTCAGATCATTCCTTGGTGCTGAGCACTTATTTTTTATTTCACTTCAATTCTCAAGAGCTGTGCTCAAGTTACATTTCGACACATCTCGTTTCAATCCTTCAATTTTAACCAAATACCGTCATTATGAAGACTTCTGTTCCCCTTCTCACAATTCTTTCCGCTTCCTTTGTGGCAGCGGCCCCAGCGCCTTTCGCGGGCAATGGACCAGCAATTGCTGCTCGTGCCCAGGACACGGCCATTGCTAACCTGAACTTTGGCCGTCGCGAAGAAGAGGTTGTGCATAAGTTTGGCGAAAAGGCTCTAAAGCTCCGCGGTGTGCTCTTGGCCGCACGGGGTGTTATGGCTAAGGATAATGCTAATTCAGAAGATGCTGCTGCTGCTGCGGCTGCTGCGGCTGCTGCGGAAGAGGAACAAGGCCAGGGCAATGGCAAGGGCAATGGCAAGGGCAATGGCAAGGGCAATGGCAAGGGCAATGGCAAGAACAACAACGCCAAAGACCAAGCCGCTGAGGAAGCCGCTGCAGGTAATACTTTCTTTGTTCTTATTCGAAAACATCTCGCTAACTCAGTAAAGCTCAAGATAAGCAAGCAGCAGACGATGCTCAGGCACAGCAAGACGAGGCTGCTGCTGGAGGCATGAAGCAGGACAAAGTCGCCGACCAAGCTGCTGCTGAAGCTGAGCAGAATGCAGCGGCCGATCACAAGGCAGCGGCTGAGCAGGAGGCTGCTCAGATGGAGCAGGCCATAGCAGAGCAACCAAACAATGCCACTATGGGAGCTGATCATCAAGCTGCTGCTGACCAGCAAGCCGCTGCTGAACAAGAGGCCGCTCAACAGGAAGCCGCTCAAAAAGAGAAGCAGAAGGGTGCTGCAGAGGAGCAAGCTGCAGCCGATCACAAAGCAGCAGCCGACCAAGCTGCCGCAGAGGAACAAGCTGCAGCTGATCACAAGGCAGCGGCTGAGCAGGAGGCTGCTCAGATGGAGCAGGCCATAGCAGAGCAACCAAACAATGCCACTATGGGAGCTGATCATCAAGCTGCTGCTGACCAGCAAGCCGCTGCTGAACAAGAGGCCGCTCAACAGGAAGCCGCTCAAAAAGAGAAGCAAAAGGGTGCTGCTAATGACCAAGCTGCTGCCGACCAAGCTGCTGCCGACCACAAGGCTGCAGCTGAACAAGAAGCCGCTCAAATGGAGAAGCAAAAGGGTGCTGCTAATGACCAAGCTGCTGCCGACCAAGCTGCTGCTGATCACAAGGCAGCTGCTGACCAGCAAGCTGCCGCCGAACAGGAGGCCGCTCAACAGGAAGCCGCTCAAAAAGAGAAGCAAAAGGGTGCTGCTAATGACCAAGCTGCTGCCGACCAAGCTGCTGCTGATCACAAGGCAGCTGCTGACCAGCAAGCTGCCGCCGAACAGGAGGCCACTCAAATGGAGAAGCAGAAGGATGCTGCTAACGACCAAGCTGTTGCCGAACAAGCTGCCGCCGACCAGCAGGCCGCCGCTGAACAGCAGAACAGCTGCAACATTGGGGCCGAACAAGCTGCCCAAGATGCAGCTAACCAGGCCCAAGAGGAGTTGGCTAAGGGCATGCAAGGCGATGCTGCTGTTGGAGCTGCTCAAGCAGGAAGTAAGTATCGTTTTCTCTAGCAATGATTCTAGACACTAACAAGCCCAGATGCTACAGTCGGAGCTGGCGGTAACAACGGCAAGGGAAAAGGCAAGGGCAAGGGCCATGGTAAGGGAAAAGGCAAGGGTAAGGGCAATGGTACGTATTAGGTCCCAGAAGAGTCCGAAATGGTGCTGATTAAAATGCAGGTGCCAACGTTGAAGATGGAGCCGGTAGAGGTGCTGGTGCTGCCGCTGATGCACAAGCTGGAGCTGAAGCTGACGCCGGTATGGGTGCCGACGCTCAAGCTGGCGCTGGCAAGGGTGCCAATGCTGCTGCTGAGGCTGGCAAAGACGCTGGTATGGGCGCCGATGCTGCCGCCGACGCTGGAGCTGGAGCCGCTGCGGGTGCTGAAGTTGCCCAGGATGCTGAGGCTGCTGCTGGTGCTCAACAGCACAAGGCTTCAGGCATGAGACGCAACGCGAAGAGGACGGTTGGCTTCCGTGCCTAAATCTTGGGCCAGCTGGAGTTGTATGTTTAGATGGTGGACATTCTGGGAAGAGATGCTCTGCGGTACAGAAGCCTTCTATTATGTAATATGCACGACCAAGTGCTATATTGTCTTTGTAATGTAGTCATGACCTTAGAATGAACAGCACCATGCTGGTCGAGCTGCTGCTCCATATGATCGCTTCATCTCACGCCTTTATCTTGATGTCTTATTGCATAAAACATTCCAGCTATTCTTTCGAAGAACTTGTTGTTACTAGTGCTTTTGAAGATTATGGTCTTCTCTAGTGATCTTGATATAGATACACGGGATTACTAGCAACGGATCTTGCTTTATCCAATAGGCTTACCATATGCGGATAAGATCTACACACAAGATGCGTCATCCGAACAGGAGACAAATGTCGTTAGTACACTGCGTGACGAATCTCTTGCACTCATGATTCAGCGTCAACTTCTATTGCCGCAACTTGTGGTCCAATATATATATCACAGTACTAAAGTGCCAAACTGTTCCGACGGAACCCGGAGAGCCGAGACCCCTCCTGCGGACTAGGGAGCGAACAGGTGTTGCGACAATATACCGCACCTATCACTCGAAGTTTTCATGCAACACACTGCAGCCGTCTAATAGCAATTTGTTCGTAGTCGTCGCCCGCGACCACCATCATTCGTGTATTGACCGGCTCTTTCCATACCAAGCTACCATGGGAAGGATTGGCCGACGTGCGGATCTTGACAATTGGGCCTTGCAGCAACTTCATTCTATTACCCTGGAACATCACAAAGATACTTTTATCATTTAACTGCGACGTTCGCGAAACTTGTTTTAATCACTTCAACACTCGCAAAAAATTGGCATTCATTTTCACTTTCACCTCGAGACGCTAGTCCAAGCTCCCACAATCGCACTTTTGTGTGCTGTGTATAGAGCAAGTACAGTCCTCAACCACACCCAAGTCAACGAAAACACACGCTGCATCACTAGAACAGCACAACTACTCAGATATCAAGACCCAAACTATGAGTGGTCATCGCGTAGTATCAGAGGTGTTACGCAAAGAACCTCGAATCGACTCAGGTACTGCGCTCTCTGATCCAGTTGTTACGTCCACTGATCAGCTTTCAGCCAAGTAAGCATCTCTCTAAGTATATACGTTTACAAAACTCACACGCTAGCAGAAAAACCCAGATGCCTGAGCTTCGTGATACCAAATACGACTTTGGTGCCGCCAAGGCCCAATACGGCGAAAATGAGCTTCAGCTTCGGCAACCAGAAGGCTTTCCAATCATTCCTCTTCCTATCACAATAGCACGTGCTTACGAGGAGGCTGCAATGGCAGCTGCAGCGAGGGATCACTCTGAACTCGTATTCGACATTTACGAAGACAGAAATGATGATACACGCAAAACGATAGTCGAAGAGGATCATGAAATGATTGACACCTACGCCAGCGAAACTGTTGGTGAAAAAGAGGAACAGATTAATAACGGCGATGAAACTAGACAAGTGGGTGA
This sequence comes from Bipolaris cookei, assembly GCA_002286855.1. NCBI lineage: Eukaryota > Fungi > Ascomycota > Dothideomycetes > Pleosporales > Pleosporaceae > Bipolaris > Bipolaris cookei. The sequence goes on along the minus strand of NRSV01000048.1, from coordinate 211,637 downwards.
CGAGAACAACCATGAAGGTCCTCCCAATTCTATAAACGCGACCAAAAGTGATCCAAGGCTTGGTGTATATGTAGACAACCTAGGACGAACACGCGCAGCAGCACATCGGCGTAAAGCTCTTGAGACTATACAGCTTGGAGATTATGCCGGGGACTTAGAAGGAGAAGTGATTAGCATGGGCGGCAGCAAAAAGCGTAAAAGTAGCCGTATCCAGAAGTCCACACAGCCTAGGAAGCAGTCGGTTAGGAAGTCACGCTAGGGAGCTTGGAAGTACTTTTTTGAGATTGTTTGGTTCGTGAGATGTAGCTCGGGGGAATGGATCTGGGCCTAGCAGCTTATGTCGTGTACACCTGTATTGGCTATCGGGCCGTGGCGGATAACTTCGCTCCCACGACAATTGCCAATTTCAGCATCGTAATAGGCAGAAGAGTACCTGGATAACCCATGTTAGCATAGCAATGATAAGCCATTGGCGCAAAGTGCCCAGGTCACATATCGCAACCCGCTCTATCGCTCGGTGTAAATGGACCCTGGCTCAAGCTGACGCCACTAACCGCATCAGGATTATGTACACTTGCAACCATGTGTGAGCGCGTATTAAAGCTAACAACTCCTGCCCCGCCTTCCCGGCTATCTTCAACATATCCAAACAACGGTATCGACTTGGCTTTGCTTTTCCCAACCCCTCAGTTCCCAACGCTTCCGGCCCCGAAACTGCGACGTCAATCAACTTCTCCTCTCAAAGAGCCTCCACGTGTAAACAAGATGGCCTCTGGCACTCAAATGGAGCTGATACGAGCCTGGTCTAGGGATATCGGCCATGTTGTTGATACTGCCAACTCACCAAAAGCCGAATTTGCGCGTCTGGCTAAAGCAAAGGGGTGGGAAGGCGGCAATGAGACATGGCGTTCGCACTGGAGAGAGTGTTTCAAAGAGGAGTATCCATATGGGCAGTGTCGTAAGTTTTCTTATTTCACCATATATTTGAATCGTTCAGCGCGATGCTATCGGGTATCCTATATGAAGTGTGTTACTGACTTATGACACAGGTCGGTTAGCACCTGGAGATAAGGCTGAAGCCTTGGGAGACGGCGGAATCCATCTCGAAGATAGGATGCGCAGACTCTCAATTGTATCCGACACCTCATCATTCTCGGTTATTTCCAGGGCAGATTCCTTTGATGGCGCAAGGTCTTTCGACAGCCAGGAGTCTTTTGAAGACCTAGCTGCGGGTGTCGATGTTCATGTTACACTCAACTCGGCATCGGTCCCCGAAACAAATGAATGCAAGGAACCGATCGAATCAGAAAGGAATTCCTCACTGGACAGTTCCGAATGTAAAGCAGACAGCAATCCTGCCTGGACGGAATTCACCAACTTCGTGCACTCGCCAACTGCGCAGTTCAAATCTGAGTTCGACCGTCTCGCTCACATTAAAAACTGGACCGGAAGTGTGAAGAGGCAACAGTTTGTTTCGTTGCTTAGCTCGGAAGTTGCTTTTTACTGGGGTACTAGTGGAGATAAGCTCGAGCAGTATCAAGAAATGTGTCGTGATCTTGGTCTTACTCTCATTCCGAGTACAGTTACACAGTGCAAGAAGGTTCGTTTCTAGATTTCATTCAAGTTCACTGAAGTAGAAGGCTAACCGTATACAGGCTCTTGAACCTTTGAAGATCAACCTTTTTACCGTTATTGACAACAAGCGAAATCCAAAGATCAAGATCGTCCAGTACCAGTCTCTTAGCAAGTTACGGAAGAGCATTCGCAAGAGCGGATGTTTCCCTAGGGATGCTGCGAAGGCGGGTTGCGGATGCTTCAGTTCGCTGCTTTGTAGGTTATAGTCACCATGATCATTCAGGGCCATGTTGGAGTTCGGAGCATGTGGTTTGACATTTGGGAATCGAACATACATGATAGAAAGAGCGAAATTGCATCTCTTTTACCTCTGGGTTGAATTTAATCTAAAAATTGACAAGAATCGTATCTAATATTTCAATAGTATCTATTGTCTATGAATGCTGTGCCTGGAAACTAGTTGAGATGTCGCACTCTCTAAATGCTGCGTCGTGAATCCACTGCTCTTCTAAGCGCATTGGCCGAGGTAAAAAGGGCCGTCGCAAGTTTGGTAATGCGATTTTTCGTATTGATAAGAAGACTCAAATTGATAACAATGTAGGTAGCCTAGCTATATGGTAAGGCTGTTGGTGTCTTTGTGACATTGAAGCCGTTCTTTGCATCATCACAAAATGCATGAAGGTACTCTCTCGACGTGGCGAAAGACGACGCATTTCTTCTTGTTTCTCTGATTGCAGTTTTACATTTGCATGAGCATCATATCTATAATCGGAGTTAACGCTAGCGTATATGGTTGAGGCTTGTGGCCATCTCATGCAGTGGCGTACGGGACGGCACGTCCTGCTCAGTGCCGTGCCATAGCTTGCGAACCAATCCTTTCAAATGATTGACAATGACCACTGGCGCCAAAATATATGTCTAAGGCAGCGATTAGCCATATTCTGTTCCATCCAATGTTTGCACTGCCCAAATCTGCCTTGTATGCATGTATGCGGCACAGTGATACCACCGTGCGTCATCCGCTCAATGCGCCCAGCCCTCACAAGACAGTGATGCCTTAGGATTATTAACTTATCGACCTCTAACAGCTCACAACAAGCATCAGGCTGCAGTCACACAAGGGGGTTTTCTTTATGGGGGTTTGTTGCCGCTGCGGCGTCATGCATGTAGTCTCCGCGCCGCATACTATGGACTTATTTGTTGCCCCAGGTTGCAAAAGTGATCTGTATATTAACTGCGCGTAGAACCTGTGCAGTATGTTCTTCTTATATTCACCGATATTCAAAGTAATATACAACCTCTGCGCTCGCGAAAGCAGTTATACCGGCACTCCACTTCAACATGCCCCCTCACCGTCCACACTACCTTCGTAAGTACCACCACCCTACACCCCCCGTGCTCCAGAATTCCAAACTAAACCATCCAAGCCACCCCCTCCCCCACCCCCTCTCCCAACACCTCTCAAAATCCGCATAGACCCAACCCCGGTAGCTGGTTCTCGCAATTCTCCCCCTTCACCTACGACCCGACTGCGGGCCTAAAATCCAACTTCGAGCGCCTCGCCAACACCCGAAATTGGGGTGACAAGCGCAGGCGTACCCGCTGGGCCCAATGCCAAGCCGCGGAATTCGACGCCGCCTACGGAAAAGACACGTCTAAGTTGGAGTCGTGGCAAGCGCTTTGTCGCGAAGTGCATATTGCTGAGCCACCGGAGAGTATTAAGAAGTGCAAAATGGTACATAAACCTTCCACTCTCTCCAAAACACAGAAGCTGCTAATGGTGGGTGTTTGTGCTGATACAGTATGAATAGGTTCTCGGGAGCAGGAATGTACTGGTCAACTTGGTGAATTTGATTGATCATCGCAATATGGGTGTGCCGGTGATACGGTTTAAGAACTATGGGGCGTTTAGGGCGTATACGACTGATGGAAGGATTTTTCCCAAGGAAAAGGCGAAGGAAGAGGGGTTTATTAGGGCGCTTTTGAGGACTCTGTAGTGGGGGGTGGGAGTATGGAATAGGACTAGGGATGGGGCGGGAGTTCTGTTCGGGACTGGGTATGGGTCTTGGTGGTTGCGGCGGGAAGTAGAGTGAAGATAAAGAGCGTTGTTTGATTTACCTTGTGCGGCTGTTTCTTTTCCGTGTTGTAGATGAAGAATTTGTCAACTGCCATTTACTACTTACACACTATCTGAGAACGCCAAAGCTGTGAGAAGTTAGCGATCTATTCGCCATCGTGTCTGATAGACAGCCATTACCTATTGTCCAAACTTAGGAAAGATGCAAATCCAGACAGTGAGAGAGTTTTATAGTAAGCAGTGGCTGCTGACATTTGGCGACTCAGATCGGGAATCCAAGAACGAAGTTAGGTGGTTCATTCATCATTAAAGAGCTTTTGCAAAGAAGAGTGAGACAAGAACGAAGGATTGCAGGATGACGTGACAGGTCATCTGGAATACTCTGTCAAATCCCATCTGATCACAGCTGCTGCGACACTGCAGTTTCCAGGTGATTCCCAAGCACCCGGAAAACCCCAAATACCTGAAAATATTCTGCAACTCTCACAGGAAATTTGTGTGACGAGATACAAGACATGCATCCTCAACGAAACACGATGGTGAGAAAAACAGACCTTCTTAAAGCGATCGAGGATGGAATAAACTCCGGTAGTGTGCGGGATTTCGAAAAAAAACTAGTCATTTAACCATACCTACCAAGTCCATACTATCCATCTCCGCTCGCAATGATGCCATCGCCCATCCAGAAGCAGTCTGCGGCATATTCAAAGGGTTCCACAACGCAACACCCCAGTCTCGTGTAAGACGAAACCCCCCAAAGCTCGTAAATCTAGACGTGCGTGTCGCCAGACAAACGCATGTGAAGTAAGAGCTAGCCAACAGCAAGCGTGGAGATCTTTGCTCTTCACAACCATAGCGCTCTTTGTGTTTCGCTTTACCGAGCTACATGCCCCACCCCCATCCACAATTGATATTCCCATTTTTCCCCGCTTCTTACCGCAGCCAGGGCGTACTATCGTCGATCGTATATCAAACGAGGCGATCCCCCAACCATGCGTCACCTTGCGTCCCTGCAGAGGGCACTGCCCGCGCACCCTACTGCTGGACCCTTTGATCGCCGCGAAGTAGTAGTAAAGACCGCTATTTGCCTCCCCCTCCTCCAAAAAACATAATGTGTAGCTACGATTCAAAAACATTTCTTTTACTACTGCCACCATCCCCATCGCGATGCAGCAAGAAAACGAGTCCCTAAAACTAAAAGACGGGCGCAAGCTTTCCTACGCTATATACGGCAGCCCCGTCCCCCAACGAACCATCATCTACCTACACAGCTACCCGTCGTCACGCTACGAAGGCAAGCTATGGCACTCAAGCTGCGCAACGCACAATATCAGGCTTGTTGCGCCCGACCGGCCTGGCAACGGTCTCTCGACTTTCCAGCATAACCGCCGCATACTCGATTTCCCAGCCGATATCCTCGCTCTCACCGAACATCTCAAGATCCACCAATTCTACGTGCTAGGCGTGGCAGAAGGCGCGCCGTACGCGCTGGCATGTATAAAAGAGATTCCAAAGGAGAGGCTACTCGGCGCGAGTATAGTGAGTGGATTGTACCCCGTTAAGCTAGGCACATCCAGTATGATACTGCCATCGCGAATCGTACTATGGATAGCGCCGTGGATGACAAGTTTTACGGCGGCACTGTTTGATATTAAGATGGGAAAACCGAGTCGGAATGAGGATCCCCGCGTTTTCGAAGATGTGTTGTCGAAAGAGGTGGAGAATTGGTATCCGAGGGATCAGAAGACGATTCGGTGCGCGAATGTTTGGCCGACGTTTGTGGCGATGACCAAGGAATCTTTTCATAATGGGAGTGAGGGCGTGGGTTGGGAGGCGAAGCTTAATGGGAGTGAGTGGGGGTTTGAGCTCGCGCATGTGCATGTTGGGGAGGGGGAGGTTCCGTTGACGCTGTGGCATGGGATGGGTGATAGGAATTCGCCGGTTGGGATGGCGGAGCGGGCTAAGAAGCTTTTACCGGGATGTGTGTTGCGGTTGAAGGAGGGAGAGGGTCATCTTGGTTTCATTTTTCGCGATGCCGATGAGATCTTGGAGGACCTGGTAAGGAGGAAGGAAGAGAAGGAAGAGTTTATGATGATAAGTGTTACGCAGGTGTATGAGTAGTTCGTGGCTCTTCTCCCATTCTAGAGTCTATTTCCGTAGCTCTTTATTGATGATACTCTAGATGTGCGACTGTGGTGATGAGTGGTAGCTATGGAACAAAGTCCTGAAGGGTCTGGCTCTACCATGTCTGCCGGTAGTACCCAAAGACAATTGCAATTATGCACGCGATACATCGGGACTGCCTACTCTGTATGCGGACATGGATAAGACATATAGAAAGTGACCTATCCTAAGCCGAGAAGCAAAACATTCAAAAGTAGATCTCAAAGACGAATAGATTGCAGGTACTTAAATAATTAATTCGCCTCGGATACTAATACTAGCTAGTCTTCGAAGACTAGAAAAAGTGAATGCAAAGAATGGTATCATGCAAGAAAATCCTAAACGCCAAACCCTCCCAGGTAATTTGTAAAAAAGAAGAAAAAAAGAGGTCTAGCCTCATGCAATACCTGCACACTCACAACTTGCCAACATTCCTCGTGATCATTACCACCACACCTGCAACAACCTTGATCATAATCTTGAGCACAAAAACAATAGACTTGAACGCGAACGTCAAGACAGTAATGACAGCTCTCGCTACAAACGGGAGTTTACTGTCATCACCGTCCTGCGAACTCTTCGCCTTCTTCACCTTCTTCTCTGCTTTCGTTTCTTTAGTTTTAGTATGCTTGTCCTGCTGTCCATACCACTCTCCAAGTTCGATATCCTTGTCGAAACTTCCGCTAGTACTCTCGCTGCGCGGTGTCGCAGTTGTCGTGCTCTTCAAGCTTGACGCGAATTTCTTGAGTCCTTTGCTGGAAAACGGGGGTTTAGTTTTTTTCCCACCGATTCCTTGGAAGCCCTCGACAAAAGAGTCTTTGAACGCTTTCGCCGTGTCTTCTTTTTGGTGGGTGAGGGTGAAACTGGGAGGTGGCGGCTCGAAGCTGTCTTGGCTCCTGTTCCGCGCTTTGCGGCCGCGGGTTGCTTCTGCGACGGCAACGGCAAGAAGAGTGGATGTTACAACGTCGACAAGGAATGGATTTCCGAATCGTGTCAGGGCACCAAAGTTGAGGATAAGCGCGTCATTGGTGAAATCAAGACGGGCTAGCATGGCATCGTCTGCTGTAGCGTCGGTGATTGTGGGGAGCTGGCCTACAGACATCTCTGATGGTGTCATGGAGGTTGGGCGAATTACGCCATCGAACCGTGGTGGAGGCGGTAGCGGTGAGAAAGCATTGGTCCGTGGCGTTGTCGGGGAAAGGACGTACGGGTTTAGGACTGTGATAGAAGCGGGCTTTCGTGCTATGTTTTGTGCAGTCATGGGCATGTTGTGTCCGTAGAAAGCTGTTACAGGTCGTGTCGACGGCATGTTGATGACAGAACAATCGCCCTCAATGGATATGGGGAAATTACCAAGCGTTGGGTGGTGCAGCTGGTATGAACCCTCTGATGGCATGTGCTGAGCCCAAGGATTTGCCTGTTGTTGCGGGTTATTCCTCGTCCATGCAAGAGCACAGCATTCACGCTGGGCACTCTCTGCAAGAACGCCTTCAGCCAATCTTTGTGCAGCCGGTGATTGGGCACCGGGGTCAGACAACGCAAGGTGAGAAGCAGACGGCGAATTAGCCGCAGCATCGAGTGCTTGGAGAGCAGCGAGTTTGGGATATATGCTAGTAAGGAAGGTTGTGTCTTCTTGTTGAGCAGGATTGAATGTTCCGTTATCCAGTGAGGGGGGTGCAATCAGATCAAGCTGAGTGATGGGTAGAACTCGCGGCTGAGTAGGATGATGCCTCTGGATTAGGACTTCATTCATGATACTTGGTATTTCGTGGTTGCCAGCAAGGTTCGACTGTGCCATGGAATAGAATGGGAGAGAAGGAGTTGTTCCAAAAGTAATGGTGGGATTTGCTGCCGTTGCTCGATGCATTCTCAATGTGTAAACCTGCACACTTGGCTCTTCCTGACCATTGGTAGCTAACCACATGTTGTCCAGCAGATTCGAAGGAGTGAAGAAAGGCTTTGGTGGTGGGGGAGGTATCAAATTGCTTGTGTGGACGTTGCTGTGTGGAACATAGGATTCTGACGAGTATGGCGATCGGCTGATTTGTGTCCGTGGGATCTGGGTCGGTGATGTTTGCGTGGGCTGGTACGGTTGCCGTGAAAGAGGAACGGTAGGATCGTAGACTGGGAACATTGATCGCATTGGTATTTCTTCTTGAGGTGATGCGCATCGTACTCTTGTAGCAGAGCTATTCGCTCGTACTAGAGTCTGGGCTTCCGAGAACGCAGGAGAGACTGCACGGTTTAGATCTGGGCTGGTTGTGTATTGAAGGTCGTCAATGTAGTTGTTCTGTGGGGGCGATGCTGGTGAAACGATACGGGTATCTTGTTGGCGATAGAAACTTTCTTGCCGGTCCATCTGTAACGAAGGGGCTCTTCGTTGTGAAGGAGATTCGAAGTATGGTCTGCTAGCGGAAGCAGGTGCCCTTGGAGCTTGAGAGTTTGGTAAATGTGCCTGGGGTGGAGCTGGGATTGATGGCGGGGGCGCCATTTGGATGGACGGAGAGGCTGGCGTTGGGTTGACCTGAATGACGAGTTCGTGGAAGTCGCTTGGAGGCTGTGTTGCCTTTGCACTCTCTGTTGATGGAGTTTCTGGAACAGAGCTTTTTACGATAGGCGACGGCCTATTGTTTGGGCTCGGTTGTCTTGGAGCGCGGGGTGGAGGAAAGAGTTGAAATGCGGATCCTGCCATGATGAATGTCCAGCACTCTACTTTTTGAGAAAACGAATTGGCTCGAAATGACTGGCGAGGCCAAACAGAACAGGTGTTGGCTGTGTAGGGAAACAAAGACTCGTCACAGCCGGAGTACAACTAGACGTGTCGGGTAATCTGGGGATAGCGACTATAAGACGAAACACACAGCGACGCCTTTGGAGCCAGCACAAAGGTCATAGGAATGCATCTAGGGCAATAGCGGTAGACTGACATTTCCCATGCAGAAAACTACCCCATGCAGCGAGGAGGTTGTCAGATGGGCCCAATCAAGAGGTGTGTAAGGCTCGGCGCTACTCATCAGTTGATGAGCGGCGGTTATATTTTGGGTGGTTGGCTGATTGTTGCTGCTAAGCGCCAACGCTTTCCACTCGCTACACCCCCTACCACCCTAGCTCGAGATCTTACCATAGCTGCATGACACTGTGATTGGCTGTTGACATGTGCCCACTCTGCGTAGTATGAGTAGCCCATGCAGGTGACAAGAGGCCAGTCCGGCGGCCCGCTGCAAGTTGGGGATCTATTTCGAGCTCTTAATTGCCTGCCAACGGCACTTTGGCTGTCCTTGGCCGAATGGGGAGAGACATACTGTAGGTGTGTATGTATGTATGTGCTGTCCTGCTTGCTTTTCAGACGTGTAAAGGCTTTGAGGAAAGTAGCCCGACACATGCAGATTCACACGTAAATTCTCAACGCGACAGCATCTGCAGTACGGACGGACAACAGCCATGGGAGCTGCAAATGAAACTGAGACAGTACAAGCTCTTCGTGGTGGGCGGCAAGGCGAGCAAGCCCATGTGCATCGTCGGAGAGCACGCAACCGTCCTAACATACGGCCAGATTGGACCAAAACACTACGATGGAGCTTATCGCAAAATCCCGCAGAGGGTACCTGTGCCTGTCTCTGGACAACTGATCATCATATGTGGAGTTGCGCATTGGTAAATGCAGCGCTTGGCTTTTGGAGTAGTTTGTGACGGCACCTTGCCTGTGCAGTCCGCAAACGGGCCGGGTAGTTTGCTGCTGCGAGCATCCAAGACACTACAAATCAGAGTTTAGTAACAGAACCAGGTCATTTCTGGTCAAGAATAGGTCGGGGCAATATAGGATTAGATGAATGCACATGCGACTGACGACACGTGAGGAGTGAGGGAGGGAAGGGGAGGGTGCAAGGCGTGCACTAGTGCCTATCGATAACCTTATTCTGTGTCTAAGCGAGAAAAAGTTGGGTGTTCGTCATCGCTCACGACAGCAAAGAAAAGCCACAGTCACAGTCAAGATGCCGTCAGAATTAGAAGAGGTGAGTAAAGATCGCACACGGACTCGACTCATATCTATTCTAACACGCCTTGTCCAGCTGGTTGAGTTCCTGCACCACGGCAACACGCAGATCAGACAGACTGGTCAGAGCAGCCCCTCCACCCCGCCACGAGACGCTGCTTACACCATGCAGCGGCCGAACATCTTGTCGGATACTCGCAATCAAACCCGACCCTCTGGAAACGTAATCAACTAGAGCCCATCAAGGATCTCAAGCTCCTTGTCAAGGATTATGCGCCCATCGCGAAGAATGCCCTGACCATTCTCATCAACGTCTCCGCCGACGGAGAAGTCCAAAAGGCACTTGCAAAGGATGACGAGTTTCTTGAGACACTACTGTCGCGGATAACCGTATGTCAGTTCCCCGTCTAGACAACGCAGACACTAGTCACTGACTTGTTGCAGAACGCCAAAGAACCAAATGCGAACGAAATCGCAATGCTACTCGCCAACATGGCCAAGGACGACTCTCTACAAAGGGTGCTGGAATTGAAGCGCGATGTCCCAAAGGAGTTGTCCAAGTCTGCTTGGGCAATGGACCAGCTTATGGACTGCTTTGTCAAGGGCGCACAGGGCGCATATAACAAGAACGCAAACTTCGACTACCTGTCGTACTTCTTCGCCGACTTGGCCAAGTTCCCCAAGGGGCGTGAGTACCTCACCTCGCCCCAAAAGCATGATGACAACGTCATTCCTATCACCAAGATTCAGGTGTTCATAGATCATGCCTCACATATCCGACGCCTCGGTGTCGCCTCAACAATCAAAAACGTCGCATTCCTCGTACCAGCGCATCCAGTCCTACTATCAAATCTATCGCCCGATCCAAACCTTCCACCACCTTCGATAGGAGCGAACCTCCTACCCTACATCCTCCTCCCGCTCATGGGACCAGAGGAGTATGCAGATGAAGACACAGAGGGTATGCTCGACGAATTACAGCTGCTAGAGCCTGATAAGGAACGAGAAAAGGATAATCAGATTATCAAGACACATTTGGAGACACTGCTATTGCTGAGTACCACCAAAGAAAGCAGAGAAGTCCTCAGACGTGTCAAAGTGTACCCCATCGTTCGGGAGTGTCACTTGCACGTAGATGACGAGGAAGTGCGCGAGGCATGCGACCGCGTAGTTCAAGTGATTATGCGTAAAGAGGAGGGTGAAGAGGAGGATATACCAGACATGGCGAGTGCTGGTGGTAGTGGGAAAATGATAGAAATGGGTAACGCGGAAGAAGACGAAGACGAGCAAATTATCGACATCGTCTAGGCGTACTCGTCCCACTGCATCGGGGTTAGTACGATGCAGTGGGACGAATACGATGACAAGTAGAATACTAAAAAGGCATCATATTCCTGCTGATCATGTCCTCTTGTGTCGACACGGTGCCTTAGCGTCCTCTATCTGATTGGTCGCGATAACGGCTATCGCAACAACGGTCTTCTAAACTCCGACTCTTCATAGATTCAAATAGGTGCTCGCTGAAGCCGAAGCCCGACGCGGTGCCCGAGAATTCCGTCATTGATCAATGATACATTAGTAGCCCGCGAACTGCTTTCGGGAAGCTTTTTACTTTTATACCTTCTTTCTTTTTCCTCACATTTCGCCTATTATTACCTCTAATTCGCGCGCATATAGAACAAGCAAGAGCTGTAGCATGTGCGCCAAAATAAGCTCGTCGTCGGATAAATCACCGAACGAACAGAGCGGGACGGGGGGCATGGCACCGTCGACCAATAGGATTGGCGCAGCTCAGACAACGCCGACGGCATCAAACTCTACACCTCGGGCAAGTGGTGTTGTGGGCACAACGAAAGGAGATGCTGTTAAAGATCAAAAGGAGCAGTTGAGAATATTGCCATGGAGAAGAGCTTGGGAAATCCTCAATTGGACGCCGCCGAATTGCCGTTGGGATCCTAAAAAGCCGCCGCAATTTTCTATGAGTAGTACGTTGTTTTTTCTGTGTTCATGCTCGACCGTTGGTCTATCCCTTTTTTCTTTTCTTAAACTCTCACTCAAACGGCATGGGAGTCAAGAGTTGTGTTATGTTGCAGACCAGAACATAACTTCTAACCTACCATACCATGACCACGTTCTGACAAAACAACAGTGAACGTTCTTTTTGCCTTTGCCGCTGGCTTCACAGTCGCAAATCTCTACTACAACCAACCCATTCTCAATCTCCTCGCTAGAGACTTCGGCGTGCGGTACGAGCAGGTAGCGCAGATCCCCACCGTCATGCAAGCAGGGTACGCAACGGGACTACTATTCCTATGTCCCTTGGGAGACTTGCTTCCAAGAAGACCTTTTGTATGCGGTTTAGTAGCATTCACAGCAACAATGTGGTACGTCTATCACCCTACTTTTCTTATGTCACCTAAAGCTAATTAACGACAACTATCCAGGTTAGTCCTCTGCCTAACAAACGACCTGGGAACTTTTACCGCAATATCCTTCATCGTAGCCATTACAACCGTAACCCCTCAACTCATGCTCCCTCTAGTTGGCGACCTCGCACCACCCTCCCGCCGCGCCGCTGCCCTCTCAATTGTCGTATCCGGCCTGATGCTCGGCGTGCTCGTCGCCCGCGTACTCTCCGGTACCATATCCAATTACACCACCTGGCGCGCAGTCTACTGGATGGCACTCGCCCTTCAATACACAATCTTCGTCTTACTCTGGCTTTTCATGCCAGACTACCCCGCTACAAACCGCGGCATGAATTACTTCCGCATCCTATTCGATATCGTCAAGATGCCACGCAAACACCCTGTGCTCGTCCAGGCCTGTCTCACAGGCCTTTTTACCAGCGCACCATTTACATCCTTCTGGACAACGCTAACATTCCTACTCGCCGGCGAGCCATTCCACTACTCATCCCTCACAATCGGTCTCTTCGGCCTCATCGGTATAGCCGGCATGCTCATCGCCCCCATCTACGCGCGCACAGTCACAGATCACTTCGTCCCGCACTTTTCCGTCTTCTTTGGTCTCTCGTGCTCGCTCGTCGGCGTGTGCCTGGGCACGTACACCGGCACGTTTACCGTTGTGGGCCCCGTGCTGCAGGCTCTCCTCATGGATTTCGGGAACCAGACCGCACAGATTGCGAATCGCTCGGCGATCTACAGCGTTGAGCCAAAACGGCGGAATGGCGTTAATACGGCGTTTATGGTTGCGACGTTTTGTGGGCAGCTAATCGGCACTGCCGCAGGAAATCACGTCTATGCGGCTACGGGATGGATTGGCAGTGGGAGTTTGAGTGTCGGGTTTGTGAGCGCTGCTATATGTATTATGCTGGCTAAGGGGCCGTGGGAAGACGGGTGGGTGGGGTGGAGTGGCGGGTGGAGTATGAGGAAGAAGGATAGGGATAGTGCGGATGGGAAGACGAAGGAGAAGGCGTTGCATGGGCCGGTGGAGGTAGTGGATAACAAAACGGGGGCGAATGAAAAGGTACTGGATGAGCTTGCTGCCGAGGAAGGGAGGGGCAACACGTCAGAAGCGGGTGTGAGTACAGAGGACGAGGAGATACATTCGGCAGAAAAGGAGTCTAGATAGTAACGCATCTAAGAATTCAATTAAAAAAAAGCTAATTGCATACGATGATTCGTATTTTGAACTTTGCATTTCCATAATGTGCTTCATCCGAGCATTTCAGTCTGAGAAATATTGCCAACTCATCGTCTATCGCGCATTCTAATGTAGAATTATGATACAAAAAAAGCTCTTTCCTCCTCTAATCGTAACGTAACTTCTTCACTACGTGGGCTTCGGCGCATTCGCCGCGTTCATAAACGCATTGATGTGTTCTTCAGACGGCAGCTTCTCTAGAGGCGTGAGCCAGCTCTTCGCCTTATCGAAGCGGGAAACCGCCTTGACGAGCTTGATGAAAACTTGCGTGTTGCTTTTATCGACACGGCCCTTGAACTTGAGGATGAGATTCTGGATGTTCATGCCTTGAGGTGGGAGGGATTCGTAAATCTCCTTTGCGGAAGGCAGAGAGGGTTTGGATGAGCCGGCGGAGGGGCTACCTGCGCGGCTACCGTTTGCAGCAGGGCTGCCTGCGCGACTGACACCAGGAGTACCGACGGGTGATCCACCGAGCATGATGCGGTTCTTTTCCTTCTTTTCCTTCTTCCGCTTCTTGCCGGCGTCAGTCATCTCACTGTCACTGCCAGAGCCTGCGCCCTTGAGATTGCCAAGAGTGGATTTCCGAGATCCGTCAGCCAGTTTGTCGTGGTGCTTCTTTTTGTGCTTCTTACGCGACGATTCGTTGCCACTAGCTTCCGAAAGATTGGGAGAACCAGGCCGCTTTTTGCTCTTGGATTCCCCAGGCTTGTGGTTGCCCGAGGGGGTGTTGGAGCCCTTGGTGGATGCACCAGACGGGACGTTGCCAGCTTCTGGGGCTTTGCCATTCTGCTCAGCTGCTTTCTTCTCTGCCTCTTCCTTTGCTTGTTGTCGCTCCGTCTCAGAGTCGGTGTCCGACTCGCTCTCGGTAAGATATGGATTTTCGGGGTCGCTGTCGAGATAGTCATATTGTTTCTCGCGCTTGGCTAGCGTCTTTCGCGTGATCTTCTCCATAGCTCTCGTCTCTTCAGCAGCCCTGCGCTCCTCTTCTTCCTTTTGCGCTATCAGCTGCTCGTCAGGACGATCCCAAAGGGCTGCTTGCAGCTGGTCACGCTTCAGCTTCTCTGCTGCTTCCTTGACGTCTTGCTCTTCGCCCTCAAAGAGACCATTGAGTCCTTCTTCGTCGTCTGCAAAGTCTTCTTCAAGGTTGAAATCAATATCATCGGCATCAGCTTCCCGTTTGACAAAGCCAATTGTATCGTCGTCAAAACGCTCCCGCTTGATCCGGCCCTCGTCATCAGCACCACCACCAACACGCGTGCGCACTCCGCTGAACATCCTCGCCTCATCTTCAGCCTTGACACGCTGCGCTTGACGCCTCTCAAGCTCGGCAAAAAACCTGGGTCCGCCACTCTCGACCTTGGCCAAGATTTTGTCCACGTCGTCACTAGTCGGCTTGATTTTGCCCTTGACATTGAATCTGTACCAGCGCTCCATAGGCGCCATTTGTATGGCCGTATTTGGGTCACCAGGGCGTGTGGCTGAGAGCATGACGTGTGTCTCTGATAGCTCCGATTCGTAGGTGCCTACCCACGTCTGCTTGTTTTCGTAGTCCTCCAAATGCCAGGGCAATGTCTCTTCATAGCGTAGCAGCTGCCGCTTCTTTGCTTCTGGAGTGTCGTCGGGTCGGTACTTCTGCTCCGTCTTCTTGTGGAAGGCAGGAGGCTTCTTCATGCCGGTAGGTGCGATCTTGGCCTGATTCTCTTCGCGTACTTTGCGTCGCTCTTCCTTCTGCTGCTCAATGCGCTCGCGCTCCTTGATCTCCTCCAAATCTTCCTTTGTATCCTCCTCTTCGTAGTGTGATCCGATACCACTAGGAGGCGCGCGGGGATCTCGACGGTGGAGCTTGATGGGCGGAATGAACTGCTTCTCATCGGTAATATCAACATGACTCTTGCTCTGCAGGCGCATAACGTGGTGTCGCAGCTCTTTCAGATCCTTGCGGCTCACGATGAGTGGAAAGACGGTGGCGCCTTGATCGAGATACTCCTGCCGCAGCGCGTCTTTGGAATGAGTGCCATCAGCGGCCGGGCCTGGCGGTGGCTTCCTGGCCTCATTCATCTGCGACAAAGACACCATGGGTTTGGTGATGTTCTGCAAGGGGCGCCGGGGCTTTCGCAGGACATCAGCCTGGGGGCGCGGGCGACGGCGACGAACAGGCATCTGCTGCTGCTGCTGCTGGCCATTCGAGGCGACGGGCGCGACGGGCGCTGCAGTAGGCGGCTGGCTTCCATTCATTGCGCCGTTCATTATTGAATTGTGGTTCTGAGGATGAGGAAAAGAATGAAGGCAGCAGGTGGGCAGATAAAGATTGGCCGGAGACGAAGTTGCCTTTGTCCCAAGGAGCGTCGTGCTTCAAGGCCGAACCGCAGTTGGAACGTCACAGCTCCACGCTAGTCGTTTAGCGCGCCAAGCCCATCACTCGCTGTGAAGCCCTGCCTCCGCTCTCCCAAACATATAGTGAACACCATGACTAGCAATCGCCAAAATTATCATCAATTGCAACAGCCAGTCTGCGCTCTCTCCAACTAACAGGGACAATCTCGGGACCATAATTTTCTAGGCACATGTGAATCACCAAGAAAGACATCGACTTCTCACTCCACTCTAGGCATCCATCTAGCCAAAGTGTGGCTTTGACCAGAGGGCCGAGTGCCTGAAACGGTGAACGGCAGCCGCCGCCATAAGAAAATTCAAAGTGGGAGTTGAACTGCTGCGTCATCGGCTGCTTTCAAAGACACACGAACACACCATCACCCCCTTAAAAATCATCTCGGACCACTTCTCGCCTTTTCGACAGAAAAAGCTTCTGCTGTCGCGAGCAAACGCTCAAAAATTAGACCCAGACATTGTTTGAGTTTCTCACAACGACTAGACTAACTCTACAGAATGGAGCAGGCGAATTCATCGCAGTATACTGGACTGGAAAGTCAGTTGCGTAACATGATACTTAGTAATGTGAGCATGTCTGGACAAGTCACTCAAGATATTCAACCAGGTCGCGGTCGTGGGCGAGGACGGGGTCGAGGCCGGGGCCGAGGCAGGGGGCGTGGGAGCTTTCACAATGGCGCAGATGATAATTATCATGATCACTCTGCTCCAAGTCAAGATCAGGATCAAAGTCAAGGATGGCACGCGAACCCCTCCGTGAATGGTTCTCTACCTAGGGGAGGTGGACAAGGACACTACCTCAACCAACGGCATCAGCAGCCCCCAACAAATTCCCGCAACGCACTACAAGATGGTCTAGCCCCAGACAGTCAATCACATGTCTCAAAGCCATTTGGACAACAACAACAACAACATCATCATCATCATCAGCAGTGGAACCAGAATGCAAATAGTACCCCGCGTGCATATCCTCCAAGGTTTATGCAGCGAACACGAGGAGATGCTCGTCCACCAGGTTCATATGTACATCATACACAGATGAATCAACCTCAGGAGAACCCACAAGCCCAGGTCAAACATCTAGATATGATTGCAGCAGAAGAGATCCCCAAGGTTGAGATGTCCAGGTCTGAGTTAGAGTCCAAAGAAGAGTTCAGGCGGCAATTGGAGACGATCATGAAAGAAGCGCTCGCTAGGGAATACACAGGAGACATTGCAACAATCTCTCTTGTCGGCTTTGGCAGTCTCGCATCTGGCTTTGGGCTTCCCGGCTCAGATATGGACCTCGCAGTGATACCAGATTGGAAGGACCCCGCAAGAGCTCATGACGTTGAAATTGATCGTTGTATTCCACGATTATTAGAGCGAGCAGTGCTTGATGCAAAATTTGGTGGCAGGCTCCTTACACGAACGCGTGTACCTATTCTGAAAATCTGCCAACATCCTACCGCCAAACTATACGCAGCTCTTACTGAGGAACGTGGGAAGTGGGACCAACTCCCTGAAGAGGAGAAATTTCCCTCGGATCAGCCACAGGAACCATCTATACAGGGTTCGGTACTTCGACCAAAGCTATGGAAACAGTCTGATGATGAATTAATATTTACTGCTCGCAAGCTATTCGAGCCTCTTGATAACGAGGAGATGATTGCCATTCGAAAGTCAATCAAAGATTCTGACGATGAGATAAAAGCTGCTGCTCGCTTAGCAGTATCCTCTGATCCAAACTGGAAAGTCAACTGGGCAAAGTTGACGGAAAGAGCTCAAGCCTTGCGCGAGGCTCAAACAAAGACGGAGTCCCCTGAGTTTACACCTCCTCAAGTAGCTGCGAAGCCAGATGAACCTGTTGATGAAGGTCCTGAAAACAAAGCTAAAAAGTATCAAAACCAACGCTCTGAGAAGTCTTGGACGCGGGAAAAGGTAGTCGGCCCTCTGGATTTCCCCAAGGATGGTTGCGGTATCCAGTGCGACATCAACTTTGCAAATCCACTCGGCATCCACAATACCCACATGCTCCGTTGTTACTCCCTAACCGATCCTCGCGTACGCCCCATGGTTCTCTTTGTCAAATCCTGGGCAAAACGCCGCAAAGTCAACAGCGCCTATTCTGGCACCCTCTCTTCATACGGATGGGTTCTCATGGTCCTACATTACCTCGTCAACACCGCCTCACCCCCTGTATGTCCGAACCTCCAACACGCCGTCCCACTGCCCACCGACGCGGCCGCTCTAGAACAATATTTCAAAAATACCAAAATCTCCGGCTACGAAGTCCGCTTCTGGCGCAACGAACAGGAAATCATCAAAGCAGCACAAGAAGGTCGTCTAACACAAAACACGCAATCAATTGGCGCCCTTCTCCGCGGCTTCTTTCAGTACTTCGCTGCGTTATCCGGCTACGGGTACCCGAGACCGCCCCAGTTCCACTGGACAAACGAAGTCCTTTCGCTCCGCACGCCCGGCGGTATCGTGTCGAAGCAAAGCAAAGGCTGGGTTAGCGCAACGACGAAGATTACGGCTGAGAAGAAGGTTACAAATCGGTACCTTTTTGCTATTGAGGATCCGTTTGAGACTGATCATAATGTCGCGAGGACGGTGACGCATCGTGGTATCGTTGCTATCCGGGATGAGTTTCGTAGGGCGTGGAGGATTCTCAGGGTTGTTGGTACTGAGAGAGAGCCTGAGGGAGGACTCTTTGATGAGATTGTTGAGGAGGCGGCTCCATCTGAGGGGAAGACTGAGGAGGTGCCAAAAGGTGCTGTCGGGGTTTAGGTGTTGAGGACGGGGCTGAACACAGTTGACATGTTGTAGTGTAAGAACAGTTTCATTCGGAAGAAGGCACTTTGTGTCTTGTGGGTTTCTGTACTGTTATTTCGGGAGGTAGAACGTGTAGGGTCACGGGATCTGAGAGGTACACGTCTGGTTTGCGGCTACGATTGATGAATGGGATCACGATGTCATGCTTACCTGGCTATCAATGTAGGAAAAGGATACGGAAAGTGACTGGATGGAGCTAGCATATATAGATTTACATGTACACATGTACTAGATGCAACCTCATTAACGGCTCTGGACATAAATCACTCGACTCATTTTACACTTAAGTTCAAGAACCACTCGCAGTGCTGAAAATATAAGAGGGTATTATTATTCTTGCATCTGTTTTACCTGATCAATTCTGCACATCGTACTAGAAAAAAAAAGTTAGACACACACACACATATATATATATATATACATACTTCTCCAAAACTTCTTCCTCTCCGCTCTCTCACTTCTTCCCAATACTAAACCCCCTCGTCATAAAATCCGCACTATTCCCCGCAGCAGCCTTATGCTCCTTCTTACTAAACAAGCTATTCACATTCTCATTCTGCGCTATCTTCCGTCTCTTATTCCTTTCTTCCTGCTCGTGCAACACTTTTCGTGTTAGCGATGCGGTGGCGCTGTTCTTGATACCGTCGCTCGTCGCAGACACCGGCTTCATCAAGGTGCCGTTTTCTTTGGTTTTGACCTTTTTATCTTTGTCAGAGGAAGAGGACGGTTTGGTAGAGGCGCTGGTAGTTTGAGTGGTGTCGGTAGGGCCATCGGCAACAGCAGCGTGCTCGCGCTTCTTCTTGCTCCCAGGCGCCTTCTTTAGCGCATGCGTGAGACCTTTTTCCTTGAGCGTTTTCAAGCGCAAGTTCAGGTGCGCGATGTCTGTTGGTGCGGTAGGGAGGATAGGTACGACGTCGTTTTCGGCGTAGAGCTTACCGCACTGAGATGTAAAGGTTAGTTCGTGTCAGTACTCATGTCGGCGGGCAAACTTACAGTCAAACACTCCTTCTCTGAAATCTCCTTCATAACGTTTCCTGCAAAGGCGTGGCCACAGGGTACTATGTACACGGCTTTACTTCCCACGCCCAGTCGCTCCCCCGTAATCGGACATTTCCACTTTTCGCCCGCGCCAGACTCCGCTGCGGTGTCGATTTCAAACTTGACTTCGACGACGTCTTTGAGGCCCTTGACTCTGTCGCCAAAAGTGCCTAGCTCGGAGTCCTTGACGCCTCCAATCTTCTTCATCTCGGCTTTTTCGACATCGCTCTCGTCTTTGAGGAGGTACTCGATAATGGAATCTTTGTTGTAGAGGATGCCGGCTGCATCGGATACCACGGGGCGGGCGAGCGGTTTGCGGGTAAGAGGGTCGGTGGACCAGGCATATTCTTGTTGTTCGGTTTGCGCCTCTTTAATTTGTGCGGTTGTTAGTGCTTTTGCGGCTTCTTTGACGAGTTCGCGCCGTTTGGGGATGGATCCTCCATCATTGCCCATGGTGGCTGGTCGTGCGCTAGGTATCTGGGTGGTAGTGGTGTTGTTGTGAAATGGTATGCTGGATGTCTTGCGAGATAGGCCGAGGGTTTGCAGCCAAAGCCGCGGAGGTTCGAGTAGTTTTGGGACATGCACGTGCCATCACCAGTACCATGCAATCTTCACAAACTACTGAACATCTTACTGAATATCAAGTATACATGATGGTAAAGAGTAGCATGGTAATGTTATACAAGTGCTTTTGTATCATACCGTCGTTTCAAAAAAACCTCATAAGTAGCATATCCTACATGTCCGTTGTTGCCGACGAGACTCTCATCTTTCGCCGCACCGGCCTCTCTATTTGTCCCATCCATTGCTTCTTCCACTCCGGTCTGCCATCTTCTTTCTCTCCCTCTTGAACCTCTCCTTTATCTGCCTCTCCCTGGAGATTCTCACGTGAATCCTCTTCTTCTGACTGGGCGGCTTCCTCGACATTCCCCTTTGATCTGGAATGCCCATCCTGGAACAATATCCTCTGAATAAAAGCAGACAGCCGTGCTCGCTCAGTCTTGAACGGAGCCTTCATCTCCTCGGCAATCAGATTGCTAAACAGCAACTTGTCATACACACCATGGATCTTTCTCAATACCGTAATCGCGTCTTGCCTCTCCTCGCCTTCCAAATATTGAGGGCCTGCAACCCTCTTATGTCTCCTCTCTCTACCACCAACGCCCAACTGAAGCCGAATGTTCTTGGCGATAGGATCGAGAATAGTAAGTGCGTCCACCAAATCCGAGCCCTTGGCAAGAGGAAAACTGGTTGCGAGCTCCGCGTACATGGTGATAGTCTTCGGGTCTGCATCCTCCAAAGTCTTGAACATCATATTTAGAATCTGACCGGCATATTTGAGAGAGTTGTGGTTGTTCTTATCGCGAACACAAGTACTCATGGCGATCCTAAATGTGCCAGGTCGAGGTGCGATATTCTTTCCAATCATGTCTTCCTGTAACAGTTGAACGGCATCAGCGGAAGCACGGTTCAGCCGAAGGTTTCGCAAGCGCATGTGTAGGTTGTTGCGATCCGGCACGATCTTGTAGGTCCTGGGGTCGGTCAAGAGATCCCAATACTCTTGTGCGGCCTTGTTTGCAACAATCTTCTGGCAAGCTTCCTGAATGATGGAGAGTGTGTTATTACCCGGTCGAACATATGCAAGAGAGTGCGGTAGGGCGTCCTTGGGTTTCAGAGGAAGGAATTCGTCTCCACGTGCAGGAGTGTTGTCTGGCGAAAGGTGCTCGTCGTCGACGCGGTACTGCGGCGGTACGTTCGGGGCTCGTAAGTGTGGGAAACCTGCTTTCCGCCGCTCCGCAGTGCCCAATCGAGGAACAAGTCGTGGAATATCCATGGTCTGTTCCACCAGAGAAAGCACGTCATCCCAGTCTCGCGGTCGGCTGCCTACTAGCAGAAGTCTTCCCATTGCACAAACCAGTTCCTCGTCAATAACCAGATCTGCATTTCTCCACCTCCCAATGATATCCTCCCACATACGCCGTGCTTCTATGATACCACGCTCTTTCCTTGCTGCAGTATCCTCTTCGCTCTCCCCTTTCGGTGCGTTTATCAGCAAATTCTGTCGTATGGCGTTGATGATGGTAATGTAGGTAATTGCGTTCGCCGACGCTGGTCCACTCTCAGCAATCTTTCCAGCAACACCCCATAATGCATCCATATCGCCTGCTCGCGCACAAACTTTCAAAGCAGCATTCGTATGTATAATGGAGGGCTCGACTCGCGAGTTCGGTGCGGAGAGAGAGTGGTATACGGAAAGGGCATTGCTGAGAACACCTGATGTATGCGCGTTCAAGGACAAGCCTCGGAGCAAGATTGTATACGTATAGGAATCAGGGAATTGCGCTCGTTTTTTCATCTGCTCAAAGTCAGCATTGCCCCGCGCCGCTCATGTTCACAAGACGGACATCGTTATATACTTTGAGTGCATCCTTGACCCGCTCCTTGCCCAGAAGGTGATCAATAATATGATTCCAGCTGACAATACATTGCATCGAGTGACTGGCCATGCGCACCAACTGCAGCATCTCTTCTACCCTGTCCTTGCCCAGTTCCTGCTTAACAAACGCCGCCAGGTCCAGTGGGTCCTGCAAATGCCGCAACTCTCTCTTCCTTTTATTCCAATCGCTCTCTGACATGCGAGGGTCGCGCCGGCCCAATTTTGCCAAATTGGGAGTCTCGTCGACTCTGCGCGCATGCGATTGGCGTAGTGCCAAGATTTCGGTTCTCTTTTGCTTTGCTGCAAAGACCGACTTCTTGAAGTGATCTTCCCGATTTCTTGAGTGTCCTCTGGCCTCGCTCAGGTCAACGAGTGTCTTGTCTTCCTGTTGTGCGACATTGCGGGTCGACAGCAGCAGCCGCTGCTGGCTGTTTGCGAGAAGCGGATTCACATTGCGGCGCAGGCGGTGCACATTAGTGGTCGGGACATCGAGCGCCTGTATGCATCGCCAAAGGCACGCACGACAGTTCAGCATGAGGTCGTGGGTGGGTGGAAGCGAGCCGTTGTGAGCAAAAAGCGTAAATTGGCTGGCTAGGGAAAAGTTGACCATGTCCGGCACAAATGCCGAACCAAACTCAAAGTATGCGCACGTGATCACCTGACCCAGCGGCCAATGACCCGAAACCTTGCGGAATCGTCTGTATTGTAGCCTCGTGCTACTAGCAGTATTACATGCATACATCCACGGGCGCCAGCATCATTAGCATAAACGCCAGGCCTACCGCCAACTACGGCAGCACGCCATCTTCAAGGGACCCAACAACTTATACGCGCGGAAAAACAATCTAGTCCCAACGCCAAAAAAAATGCCGTGTCCACGCCTCACTCTAAGTGGCCGTAAAAAAACACCCAGAGGCAAGCGTCGGGAGCCCACCAGTAAGGCTGAAAACAAAGAAAACTACACTACTGCTCAAGATCGCAACCGAGTCTGTGGAGCCGAGAAAGGGGGAGGGGGGTGGAGGGGACCAGCACTATAACGCGGGAGAGCCAAACCAGACCAGGGCCACCACCATCGTACGCTTTCTAGTAGGGCTTACGATCCTATTAACCCTTTTTCCCCCGCGCGTGCGCGCGCCCCTTACCCCCCCCAGCCAGGTCAACCAGGCTTCTGAACCCATCGGCGTGGGCGCGCGCGATGACAAAAGTAAACTAGAACTATCGTAGAAAGGGGGAAGGGGCGGGAAAAGCCTCCCAACTGACTTGGGATTCGCGCGCTCGCCCCCCGACTAGCGCGACACACATGTGCGTGTGTAAGTAGTAAGTAGTCTCTTCGTTTGAGCCTTGCCCTTGTCCATTGTGCTGCGTTTAACTACTCTGAGTACCTTTGCCTTGATCTTAATAGCTACACTAGCTGGCATTGCCATGTGTACGAATTGTTAGTCTAACCATCTACATACAAATCCCCACTTTGGTCCCTTTTCTTTCTTGCGATCCCATCTAAACGGTGAACATGTATGCACACCATCAAGCATCGGAGCTTTTACTTAATGGCTCTGTGTATCTCTGTATTAAGACCAAGACGGCAGGATTCGGAGTTTTTTTTCTACTAGGACAACCATGTGTGTAAGCCTGGTCGTCGGCTGTTTCCGTGCTACGAAGGCTGCGTGACTAGCTTTTGTACTTCGATCATACATGGTAAGCTAGGCTCTTGATGGATGTATTGGGCCAACGGTTGTTGTAGTCGTAGTCGTAGTCGTAGTAACACTAGTGTATTGTAGCCATGAACCATAGGATGATGATGTACCGTTGTGCGTGTGTGAGGACATGAACGGTAGTAAATGCCGCCTATAAGAGCTGACCAGAGCGAAAGATGTGTGGTGGTGCAGAAAGCAGAGAGGAGGGAGAGAAGGAGAAGAGAGCAGAGTCAGCAGCCGCCACTCATCATGTGGCCAACAATTCCAAAAGTGGCATCACCAAGCCATGCAGCTTGTACGTACGTAAGTAATGCTCACCTTTTGTCCTGCTGGCCTCACCTCAGCATGCAAGACATCCGACCGTAGCACAGCGCCAGACGCACGCACGCACGCCCACATCCACACACACACCCTCGTCCCTCGTGGCATCGGGAAGGAATCCTACTACCCAAAAACACTACTGCCGTGTAACGGCGCTTGATCTACCCACCACCCTCAAACCAGCAGTAGCACCATAGCAAGCCCATGCAAGCCCATTTATGCTAGTTGCCTTCTGTCAGATAATGGCCTGGCGCACCGTTTATGTCCACCATGCCTGCCACCCAGCGTCTGGTGCTCCACTGCCTAGCTGAAAAAGCCGCCATCTCCAACGGCGCCCCCCCCCCAAGGAGCCTTCGCAGAGCCCAGCAACCGTCCGGGGCATTAAAATCGCAGGTTAATCGGGCAACGGTTGATGAGCCGCTAAAAAGCGATCTTGCAGATGCAATTATTTTGTAGATGCTAGCGTATCTCTTTGGGCGAATATTGCACCTTTTCCGTTCCCTTTTGCTTTTGGCTTGCAATCTGACATTGCATAGAAACCTGTGTCTGTTCTTCTGGGGAGAGGAAGGGAAGGGGGGCGGGGCGGGGCGGATTAGGCAAAGGACAGGTAACAGCACAAGGGGGTGAAGGATGGGCATGAAGGGGAAAAGGTCGGCGACATTATTCCTTTGTTGAACTGGTCATCCCAGCTCGGCTTTGCAGATTCTTTCCTTCTTTCCCTCTGCCGTACTTTTGCCGCGTGATCGGCTTTCGGACGATCTGGCCGTCATGAATCAAGTGTGTTCGGATGACATTGCCCAATGTGATCACCATCCGCTTGCTCATTCCAGCACGTCTTGCGGCGGGAGGCGAGAAAGAAGGAAAGAAAAAGCAGTTAGCCGACAAGCCACTCCGCACGTCGATACAGATCGCGCTGTGGTCGTTGCGATGGCCCATGAGCAAGGGAAGGAAAATTGGGCCGGCGACTTGCTTCGATCCCATCGCTCCGGTCACGTCGACTGATACCACTGTGCAAACAATTGCATGGACGCACAAAAAAAATGGGCCTCGGAAAGGTCGATTGTGTAATGGTTATTGATTACACAGAGTAACAAGCCGCACTTTGATTTCCTTGTCGGCGGGTGCCGTCATACTGCGAGCATGCATTCCTCGTCATCCTATCAGCCGTCAAGCCAATGCCAAGTATCGCAGCACACAGACACACACTCACACTGTCTGCCTGTCTGTTTGCTGCATGCTCCGCGACGCCAAGGGCTCGCCAACCGTGGCCGATATTTGCATAGCGATGGCTGGCATACGTATTGTCGGCGAGCATTTTAATCTATCTGCAGGATAGACAGGCGAATATGCAGCGCCTCGGTGTATGAGAAGGCAAGATAACGCATCAACCACGACACTCTCATTATGCGCCTTCCTTATTTGGCCGGTCCCATGAGTTTTCCATCTCGGTCGCCGGCAACCCATGTTTACTGAACATGTGTATGTGCGTGTGTAGGTGTGCAGGTGTGCAGGTATAATATGGAATACCCTCTTGTATGCATGGGTTAGCCCCCCAGAATTCCGAATCCGAGTCATTACCGCCCCTCCATCATATCATGCTTCAGCTGTGCGTCATACATAGGGCAAATACGGTGTACTACGCGCACAGCACACACCTTCAACTGACACGCCCATATGTACGCACACACACCTTGCACCCAGCTCCTCCTCCGCCCCAGTCGGAAGATCGTGCCACAAACGCCATGTTTTCAAACAAAGTATATTTTTTTCCTTTGCAAAGGAAGAAGTTGCCGAGCTTGATTGGGTCATTGCGCAACGCCCACCCGCCCCAAGCAAAGAAAATGACACCATTCTCTGCCCATTGTACCCTTGCCCAGCAAATCAGGTTCGCGGTAAATATGTCTATTGAAAAAAAATGCAACCAAAAGCGAAAATGCTATTGACGTGCTTCAAAAGTCGTATGACTTTAATTATTCTGCTTGTAACACTTCTTTATTTTTCTCGTAAACGGTCGTTGTCTAGATGAAAAAAAGAATCTGATAACGGTGACCATTGCAGACTACAGTCTGACAAAGAGAAATGTAGTTTTGCTCGCTCTTTCTGTCTCTGTCAAACCTTATTTCCTTACCAAGAAGGTTACAAGGAGGAGGAGAAGCGAGAAAAAGAGAATGCGAGCAAAGGAAAGGGTGTATGTCTGTTCAATCGAATCAAGAGTGACAAAGAGGGTGGTCCGATTTCATCGGTCAGTGAAAGGTAAGGTGACTTCAGCTTCGAGACCGCCGGCGAAATGCTCGGGCAGTCAAAAAAAAGATAGGCGAGAGAGGAGGGGGGCATTGCGAGGGGCTGGCATTCCTTCCCCTTGCAGCTCAAAGGCTAAGGGTCGGTAAGCAAAAAAGTAAAAATAGGAAAAGAAGGGGATATGGCATGGCATGGCATGGCGACAGCGGCACATACGTGGCAAGGTGCGCAAAGCAGAGCGGAAGAGAGAAAAGGGAAGGGGGCAAGGACAGGTAGCTGGTACGCATGCAAGTGATGTGGTGGTTGAAGCGGACAAGGTAGGGGGATGGGAGGAAAGGGAGGGGTACGTAGTCCGATGATGGTGGCGATCTACGCCGCGGCCTATAAGACAAGGATGAGGGGTTGCGAGGAACGAGGAGAGGGACAGTGAGAGAGGCGTGAGGGAGTGAGCCAGCAAGCGAAGGTGCAGGCCATGCATGCATATTCAGCCGAGAGATTTCGGTGAGCAGGGGCGAGGGGTGCAAATTGACTCTATTCCTTCCCTTTTAAGCGTCAAACCTTGATTGTTAAGTCGGAAATCATAAACACGCGCGGGCGCACCCGATCAGACATCTAAATTTTAGTCTTACACAGCAACATGCTGGGTCGGGCCTATACCTCGCCTGCTGCTTGCATAAAAAACGTGTGTATCTATGCGTATTCGTTTCGACGTCGACTGGGGGGTTGGTAGAGGGGGTGAGGGGCAGAGAGACATGCGTATCATTGTTTTGAAACCAAAACGGGCCTATCTAGCCTGGGCTTCGGATAACTGAGAGGGGAAGAAGGAGGGGGAAAGGTTGCAAACACAGTGATAAGCATGACATTCAAGGCGTGAAACTGTAGCATGGGCAGGGGGTCGAGGATGCGCACGGCAACATGTCCACCTTGCGTGATGATGAGCAGATTGAGGGGGGGGGGGGTCACAGCAGCGCGACTGCGGCCATAGGCTGCTCTGCTGATTTGCTTCACAATAAGCTCCAATGGCTGAGAGCGTATGACTCGATGAGCTCGGCTTTCGTTCGTTCCACGTTGCTTGTACGAGAAACACAAAAGCGGCACACAGGTCGCCAAAGAAGCCAGCACTGTGTATATGTGTGCTTTTGTAAAGTGAGCACTGCTACAGGGTACACAAAAGGACAAGGTGACGGGCTATGATTGCAGTTAAGATTTGGATTGGTCAATTGTTTCTGTTTCGAGCGCCGGTTCGCATGCAGTTGTTCTAGCCCGTAATGATGAAAGTCTGAAGAAAAAAAAGCCAGGAAAATTTTGGAAAAATCTCGTCCCCGAGATGCGCAAAAGATATGATCAAAGAAGAAAGTATAACCGTGCCATGCATGCCGCCCAAAAGAGCCCTCGTCATGGCATGACACACAAGACAACCTTGGAGCCATAACTAACTCTTTACGCAAATATCTGTATTTTGGCCGTAGCCATGCTGCGCGCATCATGGGTTCATTGAATCTCCCTCGTAAACACCCATAAGTAGAAAAACATACAGCCGCCGCCAAGTGAAAATGCAAGCACCGCCAGAGAAAGATGCTGTGACTGTCGCGTGAAGCCGCGACACAGTCGCGAAAAACATCCACCAAAAGGAGAGTCGTCAATACACTCGCGCGAGTAGCCGAGAAAGAGCGAAATGGCCTTCGATACACAGTCGTGCAATGTTGGCTTCGATTGAGTCGCGTTTTTCGCCGATTGTCAGACCATGTTTAATGGTTCTGTTGGTACATTTGAGGGTTTTGTCCATAAGGCGATTGTGGATAACTGCTGCTGTTACTATTGGGACTGTTGTACGCATTGCTGTTGGGGGTGGCATACTGAGCCATTCCCTCCGGAAGACCGGGGCTTTGGGTGCCGTATTGAGGAGCAGCCGTGTTGCCAGAGGCTGCAGGCTGATACCCAATCGGAGGGAGTTGAGGATGTTGGGGAGCTTGCCCGGGGACACCAACTGGCTGTCGCATCTGTCCGTAGACAGGAGCTTCGGGAGCACCACCCTCGTGAGCGCGCTGCTGCGCGTCGGCACGATGTCGCTCCTCGTCAGCCTTGCGGGCGGCCTCTTCCTCCTTCTTCTTGGCTTTCCACTCCTTGCGAATTTCCTTGAACTCTGTTAAGGTTCAATTAGCATCTATATCAAACATATATTATTATGCCAAGAAAGCAAGGCGCAAGGATCGATACTTGTTAGCTTCCGTCGTCAGAAGCTACCAGTGTGGGGGGAACGCGACCACTATGGCGCTGCACCAGCACGATCCCAGGTGCTAACTTAGCGCACTAGCCTTGCAAGGGCCACCACCACGCCAACCATGACGTGTTTGACCAACGAAAACGAAGTTGGAAAAAAAGTACTCACCTTCTGGTGTTCGCTTTGAGCCATGAGACTGCATGGTAACGTGGGCGTTCAAGTGGTTCAGAGTACCGTAAGCCTTCTCGCACCCGTTCCAGCCGCACTTGTACATGCGCTCGATTTCTTCATATCGCCTGCGTGGTCGCTTGTGTTGCTGTGCGCCGGGAATGGGTACAAATGAGTAGACTGTAGACAAGGGGTGTCCGCCCTGTGTGTGTGCGCGCACACACTGTCAGTATTGAGCCTGTGTTGGGATGGGAATGGGGACACGGGGCATAACAACTTACAGTTGGTGGTCGCTGAACAGGAGAAACCATTGCAGGCGCCGGTGGACCTGAAGAGGCGGGATGGCCGTAGTGCATGCCTGGCTGAGGGTAATGGCCAGCCCATTCAGGGCGCGACGGGTAGCCCATGGGTGTTTGGGGTTGACCCGGGTAATGCTGCATGTCGTGATGGGGTGTGTAGGGAGAGTATTGCTGTTGATGACTGGCATAAGTCGGGCTCGTCTGGGCGGCGATTGATGGATCTATAGGAACATCCGAGTCAGACTTGAGTTGCTGTGGTGATTGATGGCCATTTGCTTGACCATCTGGGATAGGCATTGACGGACTCTGTTGTTGCGCCATACCACCGGGAGCTTGCCCTTGAGCGGCTGGTTGATACGAACGCTGAATGTACTCGGGGAATGAGCCTGATCGAGCAGACGAGGGATTCAGACTGTAGTCTGAGCTGGGCGTGAGGTTGGAGGAGCGAGGATCTTGTCCTTGGGGAGGGTATTGCGCAGCAGATGCTTGATCTGCAGAGGTTCCCTCAGAAACTGGTTCAGGAAAGGTTGGGTAGGGCGAGCTCAAACCTGACTGCGGATAGTCTGCTTGTCGTGCGTCCATAGACTGTGAAGAGTGGTCAAGAGTCGAAGGTAGCTTGGACGGACTCTAAGCTGAGGTTGGATGGTTGAATGCGTGCGCCCACAGGGAGGAATGGCTGCAGAGATATGTCCGTCGCGAACCGTCTTCGGATGATTTGCCGCGGTCTGTGGAAGACAGGTAGCTAGAGCGTATAAAGACGTAGCCTGGGTTCGGCCAAGAGATGCACAGCCAGAAAACCGGAGAAGCGAAGTGATCAGGCCGTGGGTAGCGTGGAAGTTAAACGCGGATGATTTGCAGACGGTGTGTTTTCCACGACGCCCAGGTGGAGGGACAAGCAGTTCGGCAAATATGCACCGTCGAAAAGAGATGCACGGAAGGCGCAAGGTCGAGGGCACCGGGACAGGGGAGGTAGCTAGCGGACAGAGATCTCTCGAATCGCGGAGCAGCTGGCGCGATGCAGAGTGAAGTGCAACGCAAAGGTTACACAATTGGTGCTAGTGAAAGGACGAGCTTGCACTGCGGGTCTGCTGGGGCGAGAGTGAATTTGGAACACAGCTAGTGAGAGCGCGGCCTAAAGGCTTTTAGACTCAGTGGCGTGGGCGTAGAGGGCGAGGGCCAATCGAGGGACGTGGAAGAAATGGCGGCTTGCCCAGCAGGCCTTAGCACACTCGATGAGGTAATTCGCGCCCGTCAAGGCAGTGACAGGGATGCAGTGCTAGTCGGTAAAGCCGAGCCGTAACAGTGGGAATGACTGCTGCTGCGGGTGGAGCGGCTAGCACGAGGAAGGGATGGCGCGGCGAGCAGAGTGTGGGACGCAGGCCAGCGTGAGGGGGGGCTTTTGGTGCGTGAGGGGGGGCGTGCAGGTCCGTGGTTGGAGTGCGCTAGTGACCAAGAAACCAGGGTTGGGTTGGGCCTGTTGGCCGAGGGGCGCGCAGGCGGCTACCAAAGAGGTCGCTCTGGATGCGCGGTGATGGGGCAAAGGCGACAGTCGGCCCGTTGTGGTAACGATGACTGAAGGTTTCGCGCACACTGTGGCTCTCTCCCAGTCGCTGCGTGTCCCAGAATGCTCAACTGCGCCGAGCGTGCCGAGCGATCAGCCTCCTGTCGCGGCGTTCGGTGCGGATTTGGCACGCACAACGAGCGTGGCAGGGGAAGGCAGGGAGCGTACGTCGGCGAGTGGCGGCGAACGACGACGACGACGACGACGACAGTAGAAGAGAGAGGTCAGAGGGCAAGTCTGCTTTGGAGGGTCTCGTGGATTAAGAGACTGGGGGCTGAGCAGACGAGAGGTGCAGTGCAGCGCAAAGCAGAGCAGCGCAGAGCAGCGCAGAGCAGCGCAGAGCAGAGCAGCGAAGATGCAGCGATAGTGGAGCGTGGAGCGCCTTAGTGACGAACGCGCCGGGTGAGCGGCGATCGCGTTGCTCGGTGGCAGTTGCACGTGTAGTCGCACTGCGGGTGCGCGATCTGGTATGCTTAGGATGCCTGGAGCCTGGGGGTAAGGGGGGTAAGGGTGACGGTAGCGTTAGGGCAAGGCACTGGCTGGTACCAGGCACTGCTTGGGTTGGTGGTGGTAGTGGTGGTTGAGCAGGTCAGATTCGCGACGTAGGCTAGAGAGGGTGCTAACACAGAAGATGGTTAGGCGACAAGAAGGGGAGCGACACTAGTGAGAAAAATAGTCCGACACGTCCTCGTTCCGTGCACCTGCTGACTAACCCGCGTCCTGACGTATTGACCGCCCTTTGCTCCCCGTTTTGTTCTCGCTGCGCCAGGGAGCCGAGGATGGCGGTGCCTTCGCGCCGGTCGTGTGCGTGTGCGTGTGCGTGTGCGTGTGCGTGAGTGCGCGTGCGTGCATCCACCCAGCATCCATCCATCCATCAATCCACCCGTCCATACGCATCCATACCTGCGTGCGTGCGAGCGTGCGTGGGCTGCCCGTGTGTCGCCGTACATACGAGGTGCAAAGAAGAATGCAGCCATGGTATGCGGCTGAGAGCTAGTTCTGTGCGCTAGACGCGGCAAACCCACGCTGGAGGGACCTCGGGCCACAGTGCTACATACATGGCATGCACCTGCTACTTAGCACTCTGCCCATATACATACTTAGTATACATGTACACTACCTACATCGTCGGCAGCACGCCATGCCCAAACGCAAAAAATGCGCCCGCAGCTGCACACAATCTGCAATCACCGCGTCGACAATCTTCACCACCCGGCCAGCGGGCTTCTGCGGGCCCCCCGGCAAGAGCGGCCTGCAAAACGACTGCATGCAAATATTGGACATGGCACAGACCTCGCCCGCCGGCAGGACTGACCCAATGCGTCCATGAGAGCGAATCCCGTCCGCACTGCACCGCACCGCACTGCACCGCACCACACATGCCTTTGGCCTGCCGTGTGTGCGAGTGTGTGTGTGTGCCAAAAGGCGGAAAGCAACCTGCAACGTCCGGCAGAGGGATGCCACAAGACGTTGAGCTTTCGTCGAGCCTCGCCGTCTCTACCTTTGCTTCTACTACATACTACTTACCCCCGCCTGACTCTGACCGACTACTTACTGCCTCATCTACTGACGCAAGGCCCGAGTGCCCGTGCTCTGGTGGCCGCACGCGGCATCATAGCTACGGCATCTCACATGTCCAGATCCACTAAACTATCCTCGACCCTCCAGATGTCGCATGGGCCGTCTTGCCCTCGCCTCAAACCCCCGCTTTCGCCCTCGCAAACTTCAGCATACCGCTGTCGCATCGTGATTTCCTCCTTGTGCATCCTCCATCCATGCCTGTTTCGCTGTCAGCAGACAAGATTCTGCTGCATCTGGCCCCACCCTCTGGCAATTCCGCAAACCTTGCTGTTTTGCCTGCCACTGCATCTCCTGCTTCTCTACTACTGCTTCGGCTTCCATGTCCGCAAAAACCACCCTGCTATGTCGCTTCGGGTCTCGACACCCTCCCATGCTTTCATTCCCTCTTGAGATCAACGTCCCTGCTGCCTTGGCGGCCCCAAGCCACATGCCATGTCACCGCACTCGTCTGTGTGCGTTTGTACGCATCTAGATATTCAACGGCTGAACGGTACATCTGTTGCTCTTGCCTAGCCACGATCATCCCAAGCCCACCTAGCCCGGTTGCCAACATCCGAGAGCACCCAGGCCAGCCACCCCCTTTGCCTGCCTATGACATTCACCTGAATGCACTCGAGTGTTGTCGTCATAGATGGCCTTGTGCTGTGCAAACAGAACGTGACAATACCCACCATACCCACCCTCCCTCGACACCTGTTGAGCAGAAGCAACATGAGTGAAGCTCGTCAGGCTAGCTGTAATGTGATTGGCCGTCCAGTACCAAGACTGATCGGACCCAGGATGAATACGAATAGATGCCACTAGCTATTTGCACATGCGCCGTCGAACGGGAGCGGGCGGTAACCTCGATCATAACGCGAACACCACGCCGCCATTAGACTATCTCAACTTCATGTCTACACACTCCATATCCACGTATGCAATACAACTGTACGTACTCATCCCCCAAGTCGCGCCCGTGATGCCAGCCACATGCCAGCATCATGGCACCTTGCGAGTATCGGCCGCACCCATGGCCTGATCCGCGGACAAAAATAATGTCCTGACGAGACACGGATGGTCTTGCCAACAATTTCCGCCTTGTGTATGAACTGATGACATACATGAAGAGGGGTCCCTGGGCCGCGAATCATAGCTCGACGTATCACAGCAATGAGAATTGAAGAAAAAAATCACCCCCAGCCATTGTCATGTCAAAAACGTTGTGAGCAGACAAAACGAGGGCTTGGCCAAGAGGACGCATTTCCAGGGCTCACGGCGGCTAAACTCTGGCACTCTCGTGCCCAGGAACGCTCTGCTGGTGCAAGTCGAGCGAGCGAGTGACACTGACAGGGGCCGCCCCCTGCCCGCAGAACCAAACATGGCCTGTGGCTTTTCTAAGGATCGGTGGCATTAGGTCGAGTTGGACCGAGCGATGCCTCGTGGCGGAGATATGCACGGAGCTTCCCTGGAAGAAGCGAAAGCGCGCACCTTTAGTCATGGCGTGTCAGAGACGGCTGGCGGAGGCGCGGAGTTTACCAGACCATAGGTGTCACGATACGGGCGCTACCATGGCCGATTTGGAGACCGAACTTGGACAACTTGGTAAACATCCAGACATGGTCATTGCTGCACGCCGATGCATACACGCATCACCTGTACAAGTCCGAAATTATTCGCTTCCCTTGTAATAGACTACGCGGCATGGCGCAGCCAGCGGGTTACCTTCCGCCGATAGAATGAGGAAGCGACCGCGATGCGCATGCAGCGCGTTGCAAACATGGAACATGGAACATGGAACATGGGGCTTAGATGCCCTCTACCCTGCTTTCCACCCTCGACTGTGCGTTCTTCCTCCACTAGAAGCCTGACTCCAACTATCCTTGCCGTATTGGACATGGCGCCATGGCATTGAACTGTAAGCAAAGTATCTATTGTAATGCTGCTCGACAGCACTGTGAGGCCAGACGGTGGGCGTACCTACTTACGTACTGTATGTATGTACTATGTACTTACTTACATGGCCAACGTCGACGGCCTAGACGCCCAGCTGCACATAATCTAGAAAACCACCATTACACGTACAGACGCACGTCAGCGCTTAGGCGCATACTGCCATCATCATCATTGTTATTATTATTATCACCATCACCATCATCATCATCATCATCATCATCATTACCGTCGTCATCTTCGAACAAATACGACGCCGTATTAATCGGGCGTGCCGGATGGAGATGAGATGCATTGTGTGCAACGTCGGAGTAAGTTCCGCGCCACGCCACTACCACAACATGTTCCCTTCACCTTCCTCGTTTGGTCAGCTGCAGCAGGAGAGAAACACGCAGGAGTAGCAGCAGCAGCAGCAGTATCATCGCGACTTCCTCCTCACACCACCCCCAATCACTGCAAACCAACACATCATCAAGGGCGTGGCCACAGACACATGTTCAGTAATTTCCACGGTACTGGGGCAACATTGTCTGTGTTGCTCGTGTTCTTCTGCCTCAACCACTTGTATCATCTTCGGTCATGACATAGTCTCGCATACACTCGTCCACTTATTGGAAGAGGGTCCAATGCCTCTGGCCGTCGTATTCGATACACCAACAATAGGCCGTGGAGTCGAGCCCAAGCCCTGTGTACCCCGCGAAGCTACCATTTGCACCCCTCCCTCTCCTCTTGTCTAAACATACACCACTTCACTCACGACGTCGCTGACAAACAACGACTGTACATGACCTGTGTGCGCGTGTGTGTGTGTGTGCGCCCTCACAAACAGCATCCAGAACGACCGAAGAATGGCCGACGTTGCAGCTTGCAGATCCCTTTGGGGTGGGCTTGGCCTGCGTGCTGTCTTTGGCCTAATCCCTGTCGTCATCTGCTGCCTTGGCTGCAAGCCTCTTTCGCCTGGCCGTTCCTTGTCGTCTCCAAACATGACTGTGCAGCACTAGTGCATCTGAGTCTTCACTCACCGGCTCCAGAAGACTATCAGCATCTACCTACCATGAACTATGTGAATTACCCCAATTTCCTACACAAAACCTTCCATGCTGAATCCAAGTGAAACACGAAACACACCTCATGGAAGGGCCACCAGGTTGCTCGATCACAGCATCTACGCGATTCATCCTGCACTCAAGAGTTCCAACGTCACATTTGACCCTCGAATATCCGGTTGAATCGTGTGCAACAGCTTCTGTCGGCTATCCACAGTTCCCAACACATGGAAATTGTCCCTTCGCCCCGCCGGCGAAAATCGATAAAGCTTGTTATGTTTTAGTTTACACAATCGCAAGATGAAACGGCATCCAGTTGGCCACCCCGACCCCACCGACTGATGGCGCGAACCTAGCGCTCGACCGTGGTAATTCGGGTCAAGGTCGACAAGCAGGACGCACCTCTGAGCACGAGGCCCCATTGCCTGGTCATCTGTCAACCAACCGCATCCAATGCAGCTCAGGTATGCGGAGTGCATGAAAAGACAGCATCGAGCTGCACTACCAAGTCCTGGTTCTGGTTGACACGCGTCATTTCTCCTGAAATCAATTCCAAAGCAGCAGTCTCGGAAATGGCCGCAGCAATATCCAGACTTTAGGTCTGGTGGTTCGGATTACACACTCCCGGCCCCAGTGCTGCAGATCGCTTGTGTAAGTTCATTGACCCCGTATACAGAAACGCACTGCATAGATCTGGACATGGTGTCTAGATCTGATGCCAAACTTGAACGTTCTAACAACTCGCCTCGAACACATGACAGTGCCAGGGTGATACTTTGGTACCGAGCTTTGATGTACGCTACCGTCATTGACCACGAATACTTGTCAACAACCGGACTGGCTTCCGCTAACTGCCCCACGGAACAAGGCAGACGCACCCACCAAATATGACAGATGCGTCGATTGCTGGCTACAACTGCAGCACCTGCAGCATTCAGCATGGCAAAGTTACAGGGATACAGTTTATTAGTTTGGTATTGTCAAAAAACGGTTGAGAGGGTTCCAGACCGAGGTCATATAGTGGTTGATCCAGAGCCAAGCATGCAAATCA
Source organism: Bipolaris cookei (assembly GCA_002286855.1). NCBI lineage: Eukaryota > Fungi > Ascomycota > Dothideomycetes > Pleosporales > Pleosporaceae > Bipolaris > Bipolaris cookei. Next base: position 175,370 of record NRSV01000048.1, on the reverse strand, counting down.
TCTGCTGTAGGTTGCCAATTAGACCGATCCCGCTACTGCACGACACCACACGCTGATCAACGTGTCTTCTCACGCGGATACCAACTGTACACGCTTTTCTAGGATCAGGTTTCACGTTCAAAGACAATGTCAACGCACATGACGCCCCTCACCCTGGCGATACTCATCTACATACGCCGACAAATATGACCTATTACTTTGTTTACGTGTAGACGGGTCTCCTGGTCCATGGATCCCATAGCGTTTGCGCCATCTCACGATCGCCCCCGATCCGCGGCCCTCCCTTCCCCCTTCCCCCTTCCCCCTCCCCCAGCCATTGTCCAGATATCCGGTATTCTTCGGACCTTTTCTAGTCTATACTTTATTTCAACTCTGCCCAGAGCTACTTACATCTGATGCTTGCCCGGTCGGACCATCAGAAGCCAAGAAGAGTAAAAAATGTCTCACTTTTCTCATGTGTGTATTGCATCCACTAGCAACCCCGCCATGCTTCTGTTCCATGCGCCCTATTGCAATCTCCGGGGTTTCATTTCACATGCTACAATTTCAATTTCCCTACTTGGAAAGGTGTACGAACATCATTTCTCACCGACATTTTGATTGCTCTTGTCCGCGGAGATGTGGTGAAGTCGCCTTTTCTGTTCATGGGTACTATTCATCCCTTCGACCCCTATTTGTTATCTTCCAAGAGTATATGAGTACTTCTTCTGCAGCTTCTGGGGAACCATTCTACTATGCAGTTATTCTGTCAGGGTGTTTTGCTGTCACAGGCCGTCTGGTGAGGAAGTGATGCTCTGTATAATGCTCATTATCTCTACATAGTTTGCGAAGACGAGCAAACCCACAAGGGTGGTTATGGGAGAAAGCAGCCGAAATACGCCCATTAATAATAAATATAAGTGTGACTCTTACCTTGCATTCCGACTTCATTCATTAGATGTAAACATGGCTTTGATGTCCAAAATACCATCACAACGATGCAGGCGATTATTGTAACACCACGTCCCTTTTCCTAGCTGTACTACATATTTATCTTCTCTTTTGGGGTTGTGTTTTCTCGACATGTTAGAGTAAACATTAGACGTATTTCATCGTAAAATCAGAAGTCTCATGCTTACCTCGGATACTACTCCCCATCTTTCCTTCTCCATCCATCCATCTCTTTCTCCTAAACAAAATCCCACACTCCATTCGAACATTCCTCCACTTACCAATATATAAGTATAAAAAAAATCAAACGCTAAAATCACACATCCGTAACCAAATCTCCCTTTTGCACAACCCATATCCCCAACCTCTATACGCACACTTGCCTTGTACAACCCCCCCTCTCTTTTCTACACCATCAACCCCACAAAATGCATATCATGCAGTAAACTCACTCAAGCCTTACTTTCTTTCCTACCAACTCCACGTTGTATTTCCAAACACCTACCCACATATCCACATCCACATCACTATACAACCTTTCCGCCCCTTCTCTGCCTTCTCTACAACGCCCAAAAATCCTTCTTTCTTACCTCCTTCATACCCATAACTATCAATCCGCACACGCACATATATCAATCCCACACTTAATTTTTTTTCCTGCCTCTAAAAAAAACACCCACATTCAACATTGCCCTTCCACCCCCCCCTTTCTCTCCTTCCCCCCGTCTCTTTATGGTCTCATCTTATAATCTCAACGTAGTAATCTGCAAATTGAGTGCTATGTAAACTACAAGAAAGAAGGAAAGACGTGGATACGAATACTAGAATATCAGTTGTGGGAGACGTGAGCTTGAGTGATATTGATATTGATATTGATATTGGGGAGGAAGGAGATCGGGTGGGAACTTGCGACAAATTGTTATATTGCGTATATGTGCATATAGGGTATCTATATACAGTTCTTAATCAGATAACCGGTGTTATGTAGTGAGTCTTTGAGTTTACAGTACTCCTGTTCCTACTCTTCTTCTTCTTCTTCTCTAGTGGAAAAGAACATTTACTTTTAATATCACTCTTCGTAAATGCTAATTGTACATTATCCATTTGTATATCTTTTTTTCATAGAGAATATCGGGCAAGTGTATTTTCATACATAATGTAATACATACAATCTACTTCCTAGCAGAGCAAAAAAAAAGGACAGAAAAGGACGGAAAGTGATATCAACAACACAAGGTCATGGGCAGAAGGATAGCGAATGGACTAGCAATTAAGTTCTTCAAAAGACACAACATGACCATAACTATTCCAACTCGTGAAAGCAGTTTATTCAAGATAAAAGGGACAATACACAACACACTCAATGGTAGTCAACTCGCAATACATTTTATAACAGCACAATGAGGCAGCAAACTAGAATTGTCATAAGACACAATGCATTCTATATGACTATTACCTGATGAGACTTTTCTTTTTCTGAACGTAAACGCCGGCGCCACAATGCAACGTGACGAAATGACTGCGGACAGCTGCGGCATACATACAGCTATCATAAACAAAGAAACCTATACCAGTCTAATATGCAGGAGAACTGTTCTGCCAAGCCGACATCACAGCCCTGTCCTTGGGGTATCAGCGTACGACAGAGCCTGAGAACGTGCAGCGGCCTTCAGCCGCACTTGGAAAAGGGATGGAAACATGGCAAGTCCGAAATGACGACCTCCAACGCCAAACAAGGATTGAAATCGATGCTCATCGTTCTGATGGTGCGACAAGCGAGCGCCGTCGACAGCATGTTTACCAGCGGCTGTTGCGAATGGGATCACCGTTACCTCCAGTCCAGCCTAATGTACCGATTAGAGTCTGTTCGATATTATAAAGGCTAGCAAAACTTACCGCCACGTCCGCCGCCGCGGCCTCCTCCGCGGCCACGGCCACCTCCCCAGCGACCACCGCCGCCACCACCGCCGTAGCGGGCCATCTCATGAAGACGGGGATCAATCTGCTGCTTGGACTCTGTGAGAATTTGGACGAGGTCACGAGCTTGTTTGGAGTCTGAGTCGTTGTTAGCAATTAACTGTCAGCAATGGACATGAATATACATACTCTCTGTAGTGAAAAGGGTGATGGCAGTTCCGTTAGCGCCAGCACGACCAGTACGACCAATGCGGTGGACATAGTCCTCCGAGTTGTTCGGGTAGTCATAGTTGAACACGTGAGTAATGTTGCGAACATCTTTGAAAGCAAAGGTTAGTGACTGATAAAAAAACAGAGCAGACGACGATCATGATTGGATCGCGTGAAGCTGCAGTATGTTGCATGCAACCGTCTCTGTGCGCTACAACGAAGATCACGGCATCAAGTCCAGTGGGAAGGCTGTGGATATCTCCTGGTCTAGGAAACCCTTGGAAGAGACTGCGACTTAATCAAGTCAAATATATCTCAGGCAGCTTGCTTCAGTAATACGACGGTAATACCAGAAACAGAAGGTAGCGAAGACTATAAGCCTCACCAGCGTGACCAAGGATCCCTGGGGATCAGATTCGAGAGAGATGCAAGCCCTGGACGATGTCATGGGAGCGAGTGTAACAAGCGCACAAGACGACCTAAGCAGAGCACAATGGCAGTTCACGCATAATAATAGTTGAGGTGGGGCTGAGGAAGAGGGAATGTTGGGGGTTTGCAATCATACCGATACCACGGGAAGCTACGTCAGTAGCAACCATGATTGGGCTCTTGCCCGTCTTGAATTCGTTAAGGACCCAGTCACGCTCGTTTTGCGCCTTGTCACCGTGGATGGCTAAAACTATGTTAGCAGTATTTATTCGACGAGGAAAAGCTTAACTCACAAAGCGCTGGCCAGCCGTCTTGACGAAGGAATCGGGTAATTTCGTCCGCAACACGCTTGGTACCTGTGAAGATCAAGATCTTGTTCTCTTTATCACTCATGATGGTCTCGAGATGCTTGGCCATGCGGTCACGCTTCTCGAACTCTGTGCAGACCTCGACAATCTGTTGAATACGGTGATTAGCAGAGAGGTCCATGGAACCAATGTTAACCTGGATCCAGTCCTTCTGGTAGTCAGCAGCCAGTTGGCGGACTTCCTTGGGCCATGTAGCCGACCACATGCAGGTCTGACGATCGGGACGAATCTGTCCGATAATCTTGCGAATCTGAGGCTCAAAACCCATGTCAAGCATGCGGTCGGCCTCGTCCAGAACAAGGTAAGTGACGCGGCGGAGGTTCGTTTTTCCAGCTTCAAGCATATCAATAAGACGTCCAGGAGTGGCAATGCACACTTCAACACCGCGGGCAAGGTCACGGATTTGAGGACCCTTGGGAACACCTCCGTAGACACAAGTGTTTCGAATGCGCGAAGATTTTCCGAACTTGCTGATCTCTTGCTGAATCTGTACAGCAAGTTCACGTGTGGGAGCGAGGATGAGAACGATAGGACCGTCGCCAGGAGCGAGGAGAGGCTGTGCGTTGATGTGTACGATGGCGGGAAGACAGTAGGTGAGGGTCTTTCCGGAACCAGTTTCAGCGACACCAACAACGTCGCGACCAGAGAGAGCCATGGGCCAACCCTGCGCCTGAATAGCAGTAGGCTTTGCGAAGCCCTGGGCCTTGACCTCGTTCATAACGTAGGATGGAAAACCAGCCTCATCGAAGGTTGTGACTGGCTTGGGAATGTTTGTGCCCTTGACAGTCATCTGGTGCTCCTTGCGGTATTCGGCAACCTCCGCCTCGGAGCGCGCGGTGACTGCGGGATCCTCCTTGTAGAAGGACTTTTCGAACTTGGGCAGAGCATCGAGATCTGTTCAGACGTTAGCGCTATTTTTCTGTAAATTGTGCTGCAAATCAACATACCCCATTGTTGCTGTTTCAAGCCTTGGCCGAGCTGCGACATGCGGTCACCTCCATCGCGACCACCATAGCCGCCACCGCCATAGCCACCGCCGCCGTAACCACCGCCGCCGCCAGAGTAGCTGTTGGAGCCGCCGCCGTATCCGCCACTAAGAGAACTGTTAGCAAATGTCGAAGAGACGTGATGTGTGACGAAGGGAGAATTCTACGTTGTCGCAGCAAGTACGTGGCCGCGTGCTTGACATACAAAAGCAAGCAATGCGGCGCGGCCTCCGGACTGTGACTGCGCGTAGAATCCGAAAAAAGAAATGTAGCAGATGGAGGGTGTCCGTGAAGCACGACTGTGATGCCTTTCCCGTGTAAAGGGGATGAATCGCCGTACCCGTACGATGCATAGTGGCTTGTCGAGTTGCTATAAGACCCATATCCAGCATTACTGTAGTCGTACCCGTTTGAGTAGCCACGGCCGCCATCGCGACCGCCGCCGCCATATCCACCGCCGTAAGACATGATATGTGTGTGTTTGGTAGAGACTGGCGTCAAAGAAGCGCCGTTCGGGTCCAAGAAAGCGTGTTTCGAGATCTGAGACCGCGAGGGTGTATTAAGATGTTGTAAAGCGACGGAAAGAGTATCGCGGGTTGTGCGATAAAAGAAGCACTGATAGAAGAGGGCGAAGGTGTATGAGAGAAGAAGTGAAAGGGCAGAACGCGCCAGGAAAAGTTGCCTTGCCTCTGTTGCGCTTGCACATTTTTTGAGACGCTAGCGGCACTAGAGCGAAGGGTCTGGCCATTTCGGGTTAGCGCAGAACTTGCCGTTATCAGGCCGGGGAGGCCACTAAGAATTCCATTTCGCCACTCTTGGGCCGAACTGTAGATACACTACCATTCCACCTAGAGGCTGCAGAATTTGACATGCGCCTCCATATTGTTGTTGGTGGGGCTGATGCTCTGATGCGAATGAGGCCCGACACGTAGCGAACGAGGAACAACAACACCACCACCAGCAACAAGCAATGCATTCACCGCTTCAGATAGAGGCTGCCCCACGGACCTTCCGTCATCAATGCATTGACTTTTACAAAAGGCTAGAGTCTCGATTGCAACAAACATGTTGAAATGGTAGCATGGCCTATGTCTGGTAACAGGGTGACATGGCATGCATCCACTACCCATCTATCCAACTCAATTCAAACCTTTTTGCCAGCCCGCAATCCCATGTCCCAGAAACCTCTTTCCATCTGCTTTCCGTTAGCGCACTCATGAAGCACCCACTTTACCATCAGTACTTACTTTAGTCGCATGGACAAATACCTTAGCTAGCTCCTCCACTCTGCTTGGACTAAGGCCTGCTGCATGTTTCTCCACAAGCTCGCTTCCCCTCATCATCGCACCCCTGTACTCATCCGCTACATACTGTTCGATCCACTTCCAGTATCTACTGCCAGTCCTGACTGTGTTTGGGTCCTCATATAGCCGCTTAGCAATAATGCCGTAGCCTATCAGGCAAGGGAGAAGAGCTATCTGCAAGGCAAGGAAGTCTTGAGACATTCCAATGTCAAGGACGTAGCGCGTGTATGCAGTGGTAGCCTGGTCCTCTTCCTCGCTGATAATATCAGCTTCAGAGAGTCCATATTCTTTGCAGAAATCAATATGAAGCTGAATTTCCTCTTGGAGGGTGACAACCTGTTGGACGGACCGACCAATGTCTTTGAGGTTGCTGGATTTGTATGCTGCGAGAGCGGTAGCTCTTGCAAATTGCACCTATAAGATCATAAGCCATTTCTGTGATAAAAAGCTACCTGGCATGAATGGACTAGAGGACTTACAAGGAACTGATAATCTTGCACAAGATAGTACATGAACTTTTCAAGTGGCAGTGTTCCGTCTCCCATCCTCTGTACAAATTCATGCTCCGTATACTCTTTCCACGGTATTTGCACTTCATCTCGATCAAGCAGGTACGAGATGAAGTTACCGGGAGTGAAAGGGAGAGTGTATATTGAATGGAAGTGATTGATCGGTCCACTCCCCCGCCCGATTGCCGTCGCTGTTCTGATTCCAGCTTCAATGTACCGATTGGCTTCCTTTACAGCCTTGATCATTGGCATACCGAGAGCAAGGTTGCACGAGATTGCTGAAGCAAGTGAACACCCTGTGCCATGGGTGTTCTTCGATTGTAAGTAATCACTCTCTATCAAGGTGACACCACTGTCTCCAACTAGCACGTTTAGCACTACTTCCCGGCCCGCCTCCTCTTTACTGACAAAGTGACCGCGCGTTAATGGTAGGTGGCCTCCCTTAAGTAGCACCCATTTGGGCCCTCTCTCGTGGATATGACGTGCCATCGCGACAACGTCATCGACGTTCTGCGGGTCCGGCACTTTAATGCCTGCGGCTTTCAAAAGAAGCTTTGCCTCTGGGAGGTTTGGTGTTAGAAGCGTTGTGTAAGGGAAAAGATGTTCGATTAGTGTTGTAACCGCAGCTTCGGGTAGAAGTTGTGAACCTGATGTCGAGACAGTTACCTAGAATGTGATTCAGATCATTGGCTGTGTCTAATCATCCAGATGGAACAGGTAGCCAGAACATACAGGGTCAACAACACTCGTGCTAATACTGTGTCTCTTCAATGCATCAGCGACAATCTTGATCGTCTCTGCTGACGCAAGCATGCCTGTAAAACGTGAGCTTCATCGTCTTGAAACCGACACATTGTGCTATCATCTATTTGTAGACCTACCAGTCTTGACAACATCGGCTCCGATATCATCACAAACAGCATCAATCTGCTTCTTCACAAAGTCCGGGGGTGTATGATGTATGTCTTGCACACCTAGCGTATTTTGTGCTGTCAACGCGGTAGTAGCAGTCATAGCATAGCAGCCATGTGCTGCAATAACCTTCTGATCAGCTTCTAGTCCACTGTTGGTATGGGTAAGTAGTTAGTTTAACTGGCTGATTGAAGGAGGGGCGGATGCATGTATGCGTACGTACGCCCCACCGGAACTATCTGAGCCAGCAATTATCAAGATACGTTTTGGCGGCATTGGGAAGAACTGAAATCGACTATATCGAGAATTTGCTTCGTTCCCAGACTGCGGTCTTTGAATGGCGGGAGTCTACTGTTTTCTCTTTGAGCCCCACCATCCGCCGGTAAGTATGTACGCGAGACCCACGTCATTCCGTCGTATCTTCACGTTGCCGGCACACATGGACACTGCAAAAACGATGCAGGCGCAGACAATAAAAATCCGGCTTTTGATATAAATTGGCAACCCTCTAGTACTCTTAGCAATATTGTACCCATATTCTAGTGTCAAAACAGGAAAATAATTGTTAGAGAGTCATGTGTTACTTTACACACGTATCGTATTGTACCGTTACGTCGTGGTGTCTAAAAATGCGCAGAACAATATCTAAACGAAGTCCATCTATCTGGTGTCTGCTCGAACTTTCAAGTTGTTTTCCCTACACTGTGCGATGCCTCCACCAACGCCACTCGGCTACCACAATCCCTTTATCTGTGATACACGCTGAGTGGGCTCGAATACTTCATTGTTTTCGGACGTGTTTGCCTTCGAAGTACTGCCGCTATCTGTAAAGGTTGGGAAAGCTGATGCATCGTGGGTGGCACTGGCATCCCAGCCAAGAGTCTCTTCTTTCTCATAATCCATAGGCGCCCACGCCGCATCCTCATCTTCAGGCACGAAAAGACTTTCGGGATCGCGATGCGGAGACTGTGCTTGTACTGAGGTCTGGCGAGATCCTAGGCGGGTTGAACCCTCGCGCCAAGATGCTGGCTGTACTGGTGGAGGCATATCGGACTGAAAGCTGCGACTGCCTTCACGCTCCATTGTCGTTGTTGATGGCGTACGAGGTGTTTTCCTGTTGTGTGCTGTCTGGGGCGCGGGGGTAGGTATGGGTGCGGGAGGAGCAGCGGTGTAGTTGCCCGAAGTCATCAACGTGAATTCGCAAAACAGGCCGTCGCATCCATAGCTGAATTGTAACGGCCGGGTTGGCTGAGAGTAGAAGGCTTTCAGGTTCGTTTTTAGAGTGTCTGCATGCATGACAATGGCTTTGAAATCTTTGACATTGATGATGATGTGCATGCCAGCTTGTACGACGAACTCTTCGAAATCCGATGTGTTGATGGCCACGGCTGTGACAAGTGGGTGCTTCAAGATCTCCTTTCCGTTGGAGATCTTTTCGGTATAACTCTTGAATACGCAGCGACCGTCGTCTCCTGCAAATATGTCGAGCATTTCGGTTTTGGTACCAAAATACTCGATGTACTCCCTCACAGCACCAGCGTGCATGGTCCACCGATTTTTTGCTACTGACCGATCAAATAGTGCGTGCATCACATCCACAGCTTCGTAGGTGAGCTTGTACGTTTTGATAACACCCTGGTTGCAAACCATCTTGACAATGAACCGACATTGTGTCTCGTTCTCTCGTTCTTGCACGCTCACTTGACAGAGGTCTATCGCACCATTCCGTCCTACTGGATCGTACAGGCGCCCTTTGAAGACTGACAAGAGGGCCTTGGTGTACATGCTGCACGTGAAGCGACCATCAGGTCCACCATGGTTTGGCACACATTCATAGCTGGCGAAGAATTGCCTGCCATCTAAAGTAACGGCGGCATATGCGGATTTGGAAGAGTTGAGTGCAGTGAATGTGAACTGAGACGGAACGTATGAGACGACGGGCTGAGTTTGAGGAAGAACGGCAAACCCACCTTTTCTCGACGCGCTTCGATGGCTACGGTGTCGCTGAATTTGCCTAGACAGACAAGAAGATCATGGACTTTAGAAGCCGCCTCGGGGGTGAGGGTGAAGTTGAGAACGACCATGTCGTATGACTATTCGCATAGTGGCGAGAGGCAGTGCATGTAATACAGCAGCGCTTGTGAGGTGGCCGAAAGCGGAAAGACCGCGTTTTGACGCGCTAGCGTATTGACATCATCGCGCCTGCTACTCGCAGTATGGTAAACAACATAACTTCATGAATAGCCCATCCAAGACGTCATGGCTCAAGCGGTGCTCCCAGACGATATTTTACATCTGTTATGCGAGGAACTCGCTAGCCAGGAGCAATTTGATACCCTCTTCAACTGCGCTTGTGCGAGCCGCGCCCTTGCCGTTCCTGCGTTAACTCATCTGTACAAGTACTTGACACCAGTCCGGCTAAGTCGATTATTGTCTTTGCTGATACGAACAAAAGATCTCACCATCTTGCACCGGTTCGGGGTGGCGGGGAAGATATCTACGGTTTACCGGCCGCCACTAATCTACTCACTATCCAGAAATGGTCCATCTTATGGCGGTCCATTGTTGCCTCGAGCCTTGGCGCCACTCTTTTCCCATATTGTCGTTATATCAGGTCGCTCGACTTCCGCGATCTCGGTTACCTTCTCGAAGATGACCAATTCCGTGCCAAGATCTCAAAGTCAGTCGAGTCTCATCCAGGCCGTCTGAACTAAGACACTAACACCCATAGACAATTCTTCTCCGGTCCATTGAAGCAGTTTGAGAAGACAGAGACCCTGACGAACATAAAAGGCAGGAAATTTACGCGAATCAAGACAGCAGACGTTATCGATGCCATTGGTGAAGGTGTGTCTGCGATCTAAATTTCATACTGTGTTCGATTCTGACATTCTGCAGTTGTGACACAACACACACCCACTCTTGAGGTGATTAGTGGGGAACGTACGTACAAGCTTGTCCAAGTCAATTGAAGAAACGACTAATATCTTGGAGTTCAACCTGGTGCTCTTGTACGATGGACACCGCGTCTCCCACGGCTACAAAGCCTCGAATTATGGGATGGCAAGCCACTGGAAGACGAGCTAGTCCACGCATCGATCTACGAGCATTGTCCACACTTCAGTTCTCTGATGATCTACACATGGCGCTCTACTAACAACGACCAAAAGTTTGCGAAGTTCCTTTCCTCTATGCGACCTAATACGCTGCAAACGCTACAAACCATCAGCGATGTTGAAGCAGGTGCCGAGACCTTCCTCGCATTGAGCAGCCATGGAAAATCGCTCGAAGATCTTCGCCTATGTGTGACCAAAGACTCAATACCGCACCTAGCTCTCCTAAAAGGATGTACGGCTTTGAAAACACTGCGTATCGAAGATATCCACGGCACCGTTGACCTCGAGGCAACCGAAAATGATGTCTTCCTCGAAACTATATCATGGCTGCAAAAATGTTCAAACCTTCAGCGTCTCAGCTTCTCCAAACTGCAGTCCGGGGCTGCCATTATTACCCCTGTACTGCTGGAAGAAAAGATTCAACTCAGCAGTCTAGAGATAGATTCCTACACGCTCAAAGACCACAAATCATTCCATCAAGCTCTCGTGCACCAACAGTCCTCCCTACGAGTATTATTCCTGAGTGGCGACACAGAAGGCATGTTTCGCGACGATCTTGACATTCTCGTTGAATCTTTGAGGCAGCTCCGCCAATTGCGCGATTTGCACCTCATCCTTCCTGAGGTATTGCGCGACAATCATCTCAAAACCGTTGTCGCCGATCTTGTCCTGCTCGAAGACTTGTATGTCAGCGGGCTGGAGCTCAACGACGACGTACTTCCACATCTAGCCAGCCTGCCCAATCTCCGCACCGTCACCATTTCTGGTATCTCAAAGTTCACCATGGATGGTTTGTTGGATTTCATAGACAGATTGGGCCCGGGGAACCAAGGTATTCGCCTGTCGGTCGACATGGCAGATACAGACACCCTGCTCCCAGAAGAGCAATCGAATTTGGTAAGAGAAAACTTGATGGAGAAGGCCGGTGGTACCTTTGAGTACATGGCACTAAGAGGTATGTGGGCGCTGTAAACTGAGTGAGTATTAACGATCTCTGACTAACAGTGTGTGCTTCCACCAGACCCGAATGTACCTGAATTCGAAAGTGATTCTGACTAAGCTGCCGCGAGTGGTACATGGTAGTTTCAAGCTCTTATGGAGTATTGTAGAACACGGATTTGGACGGATTTATGTTTCAGACTATGTCTTTTCTAGTCCAAATTAGTTTTTGTCATAGGATACAGAACCAAGCCTTGAATAGTAACATGAATGCTATGGATGCACAAAGCCGTCAGGCTTTTATTACGCCATTATTCGTGCGTTGGCAATGATTCCCTTGATAAAGAGGCCGCTCAATCTATAAAACATCAACCAATCTCTATGTTTTCGTCACGTTGCTCATCCTCCTCACCATCCTCCCTATCCAACCACTCATTCAACGCCTCCAGCCGTTTCTGACACACATTCCGATCCAACTCCGGCAACCGCTCCAACCTCTCCACAAACAAGGGCCCCAACTCCTCATCCCGAACATACCCCCACCAATTCTCCGCAATATACTTCGCTAGATACTCCTTCAACCGATAATGCCTCAGCAAATCCACACCTCGCGCTTTCCCGAAGATCCGGCAAGCAAACACCATAACCTCACCTTTATCCGGTTTAATCGCCTCCAGCTTATCCACTATATGCTCCATGAGATCGTGCATATCGAGGCGATCCGCAACGTTCCACCCCGCATGGCATTGTGCCAGCGCGGTGCTGTGGTTTTCGCTACTACTACTACTACTACTACTACTACTACTACTACTACCGGCATCGCGTGGATTGCGGATTCCGAAGCTGTCGCTTTCGAAGTACTCGGCGGCGAAGTGGAAGTCGTCTAGATTGATGTAGCGGAGGTCGGGGTGGCGGGGGACCCAGGTGTTGTTGATGTAGTCGAAGTGGTTGAGGCCACGGCGGGGGTCGCGGAAGTAGGGTCTGTTCCAGATGGATTGCTGATGGAGCATGCGGATTTGGTTTGTGGAGCCGACAGGGACGTGGATGAATTTTTTGCTTTGGGATCTGTAGGAAGAGAGTTAGAGTTTTTTTTTGGGGGGGGGGGAGGGCTAAGGATGGGACTTACAGTTCGCCGTCTACGGTGTCGCTGGTTGGTTGGTTGCGAATGTTAGAGAGACTGGTACTGTCTAGGATGTTAGACTGTTGGAATAGCGGTTTCGTGGCTGGCTCTTTTTCTTTTGGGTTGTGCTTGTCTGCAAGGTCTTCCTCGTCTGTGAGGTCTATAGTGTTATTAGGCAGGGAGACTCCAAAAGGTACGGTAGGGTTTTGAGTTGCAACAGTACAACTAACTTGCGCACTTTGTAATGTGCTTGGGGGCGATTGAGAGGGCGTCGGAAAGCTTCTGCTTGCAGGACTCCGGCGCAAATAGTCGTCTCGGCTTGCGCGTAAGGTTTGCTGGTATTCGGTGTCCATGGAGTCTCCCGGGTCTGATTCGAGATCAGAATCAATGGTCAGACTTCCCATTCTCTCCCGCCAGTACTCCAAGTCCAGGGAAGAGCCGAGGTGATTTTTAGCCATCTCATATGCATCTTCCAACCCTGGTACCCTTGCTACTATTTCCCCCTGTAGAATTGGCACGAACGGATCGTATCCGCTCATGTCTCCTGGAGTTGCCCAGCGACTGTCTAGGTTAGCATGTTTGGGGGTTTGTTGAAAGATGCTCACAATTTCAGGCTGCCTAAAACCAATATAAGAATTGTAGGAACACCGCATGGGCGGCTTCGCAGTAAGTTCTTAGGTGTCATGTCATCTGTACAGACTACTGCTGGTCATGATGGTAGAGGAGAAACTGAGCCCTGATATTGAACTAGACTTCCAGGATCTAACTGCTCCATGGTATTCCAAATGTTTAGTCTTGTCGTAGTTCAACTGGTCGGTATGTACTGAGGTTATTGTTATTCAGGCTCGAGGTACAGTCGGGCGGCCGGGAAAGCTTGATTTCAGATGTACTTATATGAGTGGAGGACTTATAAACAAACTTGCTGCCTATTACCTGCATTCGTCACTGCTTGAAGCTACCTTTACCCAAGTCCAGGCTTTGCAATATTTACTTTTAGTGCGCTTCTTGAACTGCCGGCTGAACTCGACTTTTTATCAATCTCCATACTTATCAGATTCGTCGATTTACTAAACTAGCTAGTATCGCGAAGAACACCGTCAAAGAGAGGGTTCTTCGAGCCTATGCTACGATGTTCGTTGTATGATGCATCTCTTGCTTCATTTTCCTTGACGCTGCCTCGTTCATCTGATCCCCAGAATCTCGAAATCATATTTCATGAGAACATTCTTTGACTAGTATGAGGTCCAGATACTTAGTTGGCGTGTTTTTGGTGCTAGTAAATTTAAGTGTTAGTTCCCTCGACTACAAGGGTGCCATGTGCAAGGAAATGGACAAGCCGCGAAGTGTAGAGCTTGTTGCAACGACCTGTGTTATCTCACCCACCTATATACTCTTTGACCATCAAGTTTCTCAACAAGTATTCAGCTCACTAAATATGAATCAGCTTTCTCGCTAGTCGCCATGTAGCCTCCCAGCCCTACCGTACCCTCCGTACATCCATTGTCTTGGCAGCGGCACCTCATATAGCGCCTGCGGAGTTGGTCGCTCACGGCTCGGGAGTTGACTAAGCTGCCCGCAACAACCAATCCAAGGACATCTGGCATTTACCCTTCGCAACCATAACCTCCAACGACGACGCGCAAATCCCGCTGCGCCGTCCGCTTTTAAAGTCTACTGTCTACGACACACACACACGCACGTATACACCGAACAAGGACATCAATTCTTGCAATAGAGAATTTGACAAACGGACAAGCAACCTCACGCATCCACCGCGGATCTACGACTTTTGCTCTGCTCAGCATTCAACCCTCAAACCCGCAACTATGTTCGGTGTCGCAGGAATGCAACCGCGGCAACTCGCCGCACAGGTCCTCAACTTTGCGCTTGTGCTGTCTACCGCGTTCATGATGTGGAAGGGACTCTCTGTCGTCGCGGACTCGCCATCACCCATTGTCGTTGTACTGTCTGGATCCATGGAGCCTGCGTTCCAGCGAGGCGACTTGTTGTTCCTGTGGAACAGAGGGCTAGATACGCAAATCGGGGAGATTGTCGTGTACAATGTCAAGGGCAAGGATATTCCGATTGTGCATCGGGTAGTTAGGAGATACGGTGGAGGGTGAGTAATACTTTCTTTATGTTCTAAACTTTTATAGCATTAGGTCAGGATGTGGCATGATGTTTTTTTTCTAAAAGAGGAATATGTGCTGACAATTGTGGTTTAGTAAAACGCCTCTCCGCCTCCTCACAAAAGGTGACAACAACCTTGCAGACGATACGGAACTCTATGCTCGTGGACAGTCCTTCCTTAACCGTAAGGAGGACGTGATTGGAAGTGTTGTTGGTTTCATACCGTTTGTGGGATACGTTACCATTCTGCTGAGCGAGCATCCATGGCTGAAGCAAGTCATGTTGGGAATTATGGGTGTTATGGTGGTGTTGCAAAGGGAATAACGTATGCATGTTAGCGAAAGGAAAATAGTGTGTATCAAGGGGTATTAATAGAACTCCGGGCTATTTCATATTGAAACTTTTATATCCCCGTGAAAAGGAGTTCGTTGTAACTTGAACCTTTACTGTGCATCATTGTAGTACTATGCTTCAAGTGAATAATCCAGATATCCACGTTATGCCCCGAAAACGTGTAGTTGAATCTAAAACAAAATACTTACCGCTGTGGTACATGATCACACACTTGCGCATACGTTTGAAAAGAGAACGTAAAAGAAAAGGGATAAACCCTCATATCTTACCCAAAACCCTATACATCCTACATTCTCCTCCGTGCCATGTCCCCCTTGCCCTCTCCTCCCCCCAAAAGATACAAAAACCAATCATGCGCCGTACGGGGTTCGACTACAAGACGCGTCAGTACACCAATTCGAACTGTAGTCATTGACCCCACTTACACCCGTGATCCCCGCCTCATAACTTTCCCATATGCATGAGCTTGGGAAGGCGATAGCATAGCCACTTGCCCAACGACGCTATCTAGAGTGTTGATCTGGAATTCGATGGGGTGGCGGCGAAGTGGGAGGGGATATATTCATGTGTGGTTTAAGGGTTTGGTAGGGGAACGAGGGGGCAGGTGGTGGTTGGTTGGTTGGTTGGGAAGACAAAGGGAGGGGAAGGGGACAAAGAGTGGAATGCAAGTACCCTGTTTACGGGGTATCATGTGATAAAGCCGACAACGTATAGTTCAATATGAGTGGCTTTGTTTGTAAAAAAAAAGAAAAAAAAGGGGGGGAAGTCTGATGATTTGATCCGAGACACCCGGACGTTTTGTCGCTGCGAGCACCAGGTTAACATATGTACATCACTAAGAATCACGTGGCATAGTAGAAGAAACAAAAAAGTATAGAAGCAGCAGCAAAATAAATCTCCATACTGTAAAGTTTAGACTAGTGTACACATAGACTTGGTCATGATCTTCGTGATGCTTTTCCCCTTTTTTTCCCTTTCACGAGGTTGAGAAAAAAAAAGGGTTGAAGATGGGAGGAAGAGACGCCCCCGCCCCCAAACATCATGACCGACAAGTCACAAGCGCTGGAAATGAGACTGACTGTGACCGTCCTTTATCGCAATGGAACCACACAGATTTGGCTAGCCGAAGACACTGAGATACACACACCCCCCCCCCCCACATCCGAGACAAAACTCACGAACCCATTAGAGCTAGGAAGGATCACATAAAGGAAATTGAAGAGAGAGAGGCGGGCCGCGAGGCCCGAGCCCAGGACCCCCAATGACAAGCCATCAAGACGAGTTGCTGTTGGAGGCGAGTAATGGAAAACACTGGTGGGTGACAATCTTTACTCGGACTCTTCCTCTTCCTCATCGGCAGCCTAGATTTGTTAGCACGTGATTTTGGGTTGCAGGGGATGGAAAAATATACCGTGTAAGCAGCCTTCTCCTGCTCGTAGCGCTTCTTGTCTAGAGCAGCCTTAGCCTCGTAGGGCTGGCGCTGCTTGTCGTTGAGTGCCTTCCACTTCTCACCGAGAAGCTTGCCGACCTCGCCTGGGCAAGAAGGTTAGAAACAGAGCGGACGAGGGGTTAATAAGCATCAACTTACCGAACTTAATGCCTGGGTTGTCCTCGCGGACTTTCTCACGCTGCTCGTTGGCGAAGAACATGTAAGCAGAAAGACCACGCTTGGGCGCGTTGGGGTCTGCAACTAGTTAGTAGGGTAGGAGGAGAATGGGAGCACGTGAGCACAGCTTACCCTTCTTCTTCTTGTCGGCCTTGGTCTTAGGCGCAGCCTTGCGGGTGGTCTTTTCCTTGGGCATGGTGTTGGTTGATGTGCTGTTGTTGGGGGTTAGCTGGGCGGTGGTTGAGAAGAAAGAGAGGGATATTGGACAAAAAGCAAGACGAGGAAGGCGAGGTGAGCAATGCAGACGCCCGTAACACGGGTGAAGGCGGGGAGTAGCGGTGTTGGCTGGCAAAGGCGGGAGATGGTGGTGAAGGCGTAGGCGTAGGCAATGGTGGTTGCAGGGCTGGTATGCGCGTAGAGTGACGCGGTCGCAAAACACCACAACACGACGCGAAGATGCGCGATTTTACGATGATAGAAGGAGCAAGTACTCACCAAAGTTGCCGGATTCAGCAAAATCGAAGGGGTTGATAAAGGTCTGTTTTGCGGTCAGTATGGGATGGGCGTGGATGGAGGGCGTGGTGATGGCGACGACGAAAGAAATGGAATGCGATGGTGTCGCCAGAAATGAAGAAAGAAGGCTGGGAGAGGAGTAGAAGGGCGAAATGGAGCGGGAAAACGCGTGCAAAAAGGGTGTTGTTGCGAAAAGGGGTGCTGGTGATGAAGCGACTTTGGCATTTGCAGGCGGGGACGACTCACCAAAGGTTTTGCAGGCCAGAGTTGTATGGGCGGTCTACACTGCGAGGTTTTGGTGAGTACGCAGCGAAAACAGCGAGGGCCGCAAAGGACCCTCACAGCGCGGCCTGGCAGGGCGAGGGCATTAGGTAAGCACGCTTGTTTTGCAGCCATGGCATAGCAGCGCACCCGGACCACCACCCCTCCTTTGTCCACCGGGAGCTGCGCTGCCTCACCGCACCAACTCTCGCCCGCACGGCACACGCTGCACTGTCGTTTTTCCGCCTGCTGGGGGCGAGAGAGACTCCAGGAGTTGTGAGGGTGAAGGCGACGGTAATGGCAATGGCGACAGTGACAGCGACACGAGCAATCCATCAGTCGACCCGTTCATCAATCCATCAAGTCTCTCAGCGTGCCAGGCCCGCGCCCTCGCCCAAACACGCCTGCACCCACCCTCGCAGCGCGCGCGGCCAACACGGACGCGCATCATGCTTGGGCGCCCCCTTCGTCTGCTCTCTCCTGGCGAGTTTCAAGTTTGGTTAGATTGCACGCAGAAGAGCATGGTCTACCATTCGTTGGGCGTATGCGAGGCGGCCCTGGTTGACGTTATCTCGAATAGCGCGGCGGCCTGCTCTTCTTCCCCGACCACCAGAGGCCACCCAGCCCGGCTCCATGGCCTCACCAAACCCTCGCTATTACACGAGCTCCACGAACCATCCGAGCTGACTGGCCAGCCTGCCTCATGTGCCCGACCCCGCAGCTTGTCGTGCCCATGGCCTTGGTGACGGCCACCCGGCCTACTGTCTGACTTGACTATACCTATCTATCTGCCTGCCTTGTAATGTCCTCCGTACGTACCGGCGTATTATCTATGGCCCTGTGTATGCGCCCACTCTTGGCCACACGTCTCTGCCTCTTTTCCTGCCCCGTCAACATGACCACACTACGCTGCCCCGTGCCTCTTGTGCCAAGCACGCTCCCCCTTTGGCTGTGCTCCGCAAGCACAAGGTGCCGCCTCTGTTGCCCAGGCGGTCCTGCGAGCCACTCCCCCAAAGAAGCTTGTGGCTGTGGTGGGTAGGCAGGCAGGCAGGCCGGCAGGCAGGCCGGCATGGGAGGTACGCATGCATGCAGGCACGCCAACGCCTAGACCGGCCCGTCAGAGGTTCGGCAACGCGCCCCCGTCGCTTCCCCGACCGTAGTCGGCCAGAGGTTAGAGCGAGCCCGCGACTGCTCCATTCCATCACAGCGCCATTGCTCCAGCAACCGCCATGACGTCCTCGATCAACAAACACCACCCAGCGCACATACACGTCTTGACAAGAAGACTGCAAACACTGGTTACACGCGCAGCCGGTGAGGCAGCCCAGCTCCATTTCAGCACGACAATCACACTTCAGCCTGCCCTTGAACCCCGCGGCTGCACCATGCATCCTCCATTTACTTATCCTGCCCTATCACCACAAGCTCACCTGTCCTCTTCATCATCCATCACCAGCTCCGTCAAACTCTCGTCTGCAGCCCAGTTGATCCCACTCCCCACAATCATGCCTGACAATACCCCCCTGAGCGTCTTCACTCTTCGTCTGGACTCTGCGAGCTGCTTCTCGACAGCATCAACCTGATTGCGCAGCTGCGCGTCTTCGATATCCTGCACTGATTGTGCCTTCATTTCTTCGGCCAAAGCAAGCATCGTCTGTGCCAGCTCCCGATTCTTCTGGTTCGCAACCATGTTTCCTTGTTCTGCTGCACTCAGAGCACGTGTAGTAGAAGCAAGTTTGGCGGTTTGAGCACCATGGGTCATGGCGATTGTGTCGTTTTCGGTCACGAGTGGGAGCAGGCGCCTGTAGGTCATTAGACAACCACACACTGTGACAGCCAACGTGAGACCAACTTTTCAGTGAATCGAGTCCGCTCGCCCCCATGGACAGCTTTTAATACTGGATCCATGACCAGTACGTTGTGCGTGATTCTGTTCCTGATCTCGTACTCTGCCTTCGCTTCCATAGCCTCGCGCTGCGCTATGGTCAGGCGCTCCTCCACCAAGTCATCTGGGAGCGCCGAGAAGTCATGCGCTTGTGCTACACTTTGCATTAATCCCCGCCCTGCTTAACCCGATTTGACATGTTCAACGTGCCTGCTTGTTGCGCTTGTAGGAGGCTCTGCTGCAGCTCCAGTTCCTTGAGCTGGTCGTAGAGCTGCAGGGCTAGCATCTCAGTATCAGACAACGCGAACGCGTCGCTGTGTGTTGTCTGTAGCAAATCCGCGTCGTCGTGTGCATCCTGTGTTTTCGCAGCCACGTCGACCATGTCGACATCGCCCCGTGTTGCCATGCTGTCCGCTATTGTTGTTTCCGTGTGTTTCCAAGATTGCAGTCGAGGCCTGGTTCATCTGACCGAGCCTGACCTTCACCATGATGCAGTGTCGTGGGCCCATGCGCAGATCCCTGCGTGAACCATGCTTGGCGGTATTTGGTCCCATGTGCTCACACTTCAACACTCTACTCCCCATCTCGCCCCTGCTGCTGCCCTGACAAGACTCCAACACGCAAAAAGGGCAGAGCTGGATGTCGCTACAAATTGCTGTAGCTCATACGGGCCAGCGTCTTGACGCTGATCCGGTTGCCTTTACTTCTGTCGATGCGCTCAAGTATTGGATCTCAAGGACTACAGAGATACCGCCCGAGCAGCAGGTCTTGCTCACAACCCAAGGGAAGCATGTCAAGCTACAAGCGCTATTGACAGAGGCAAGTCATCTTTTTTCTTTTGCACACTACATTCTGCCCACCGCATGCTAACACGAGTGTTTGTAGAAGGAGATATTTGTATTTAGTCGCGAGATCTCCAACAACCCTCAGGCTGCCATATCCTCGACGCCTCTACCCGATCCCTTCATTCCCGACGATGCGCCAAATCATCTCACCAGCAACACGGACCTTGGAGCATGGCAAGCACTCTTCCAAGCCCGCCGCAACTGGGCGTTTGCGCTTCTCGAGAAGTCACACTCCATGTCACGCATAGCCTCCAAGCACTTTGCCGAGCAAGCGACCATCGAAAGGGGTACACAAGTCGCGGTTGGAAACCATGATGCGCATATCAAGGGGTTGGAGCAAAAGTACAAAGCAGCCAAGGAGTGGTATGACGGGGTAGAAAAGGAAGCAGGAGATAACCTCCGGAGGCTGGACAGGGATTTTGCACAGCTAGGAACAGTTTCCGCTATCCTGAACTTCAAGCGATTTTTGGCCAAGGAGATGCGATCTGCAAAGAATGTACCCAGCAATGTGATTGTTCGTGAGACGCTCCAGGACTTCCTCGATGTTGAGGCGGTCAAGATGGCCACGGCCACTAGCCAGCGCGTACGCGAGGCTTTTGGGAAGCGTATGGACAAGATGAACACGCAGCTAGAGAAAATTGCGGCAGACTACAACGACTTGTTGAAAGCTGTTGGCCAGAGTCAGAGCCGATCCGTGGTTGACGACACCGAAGAGCCCGTCCGTCTGTACAACGAAATCGACGCAGTAGCAAAAAAGGTCGAATCAGACCTTGAGCATGTAATGGGGCTCGAGGCAAGCTCCAAATCAGTTGCGCAAGTCTCCAAGATGGCTTTGTTGCATACCCGAAATTTCCTGCCAGCCATACAGGAATACAGTGTAGAAATGAGCGATCTCGTGCGACGGGCTGTAGAGCAAAAGAATGCAGCCATCAGAAACTCGGTCGGAAGCATGCAGGGCATCGCCAACATTGAATCCTTTATAGCGAGTATGGGCGCAGATCTCGAGCAAATCAGCATACCGCAAGAGGGGGTTGCAGCCTTTGAGCTCATCTCTCTAGTCGGTCGCCTACCATACGTATACGGCACGCTACTCGTTGAAGCTGTCCGGAGGCGAGAATGGATGGAGAGAATGGAAAGGGATACATCGTCACTTGCTGAAGAAATGGCAACCTTCCAGGAAGAAGAAGAGCGGCGGCGTAAGAGGTGGCTAAAGCCAATCGCTGATGTCGTTAACCTGGAAGCCGTGCAAGGAGGCACACTAGGCTTTGAAATGAACGTACAGCCTGACAAGACGGTTTGGCCCACAGTTACCCGCGAAGAGCTCCGAGACTACCTCAAAGACCTGCAAAGACTTGATGGCCAACAGTCTGAAGCCGAGGCATTCGCTCAGGCTATCAAAGACTTGGACCGTCCTACAAAGCAACAAATCAAGCGTGCAAAGAATTTCAAAATGGGTAGTGTGCATGAGCCGGCTTTTGGCAGAGGTTCACATCTTATGATGAGAGGCGATGATGAGTTGCGTGTGTTGAAGGAGGGTAATGCAAAGCTGGAAGAGGAGCTGAGAGGCTACAAGAGCCGTGTCCGCCGACTAGAAGACCTCGTACATCGCCAAAATACTGTCAGCAGGCTCTCTATAGGTGGTGCACCTCCATCATTCAGCATCCCTGATGCAGCGGAACCTTCAACACCAACAGCGCGTGTGGCCTCGCCAAGACCTATGGAAGAAAACTCCAGACGTTCCTCCATCTCCTCGAGGCGGCTTTCGACAAACACAGGACAAGAGGATAAGCGTCGCATCCTGCGCCTTGAACAGGAACTCGCAGCCGAAAAGGAAGCTCGCGCGAAGCTCGAAAATGAAGCCCAGTCACGGAGGGACGAGGACGCAGATCAACAACGCCGATTCGAAGAGGCCATGTCTACTACAAATAACATCATGGAGAACATGCGAGCGCAACAGAAGGAGTTTGCCGAGGAGCGAAAGTCATTAGAAGATGAAATTCGAATCTACAAAGCCAGAATTGAGGAGGCTGAAGACGAGTTGGATCGCCTTCTCGGTAGTCGCGACAACGAGCGAATCGGTATCGATACCAGAGTACAAGAACTCGTTGCTGAGCTTGAACAGACGCGCAAGGAAGCGGCTGAGCAAAAGACTCGCACAAAGGAGGAGATAGAAGCACTCCAGGCTGAAATCATCAAGCTCAAAGCTACCAGGGCACAAGAGCGCGACTCACTAGCTACAGTGTTCAACCATCTCTCGCCTGACACAAGTGTACCTGATGATCACTCGGCACTTATCGCGCAACTTGAGGATGTGGCTGTGCGGTCACTGAACTACCAGAAGGAGCTCCAGCAGGCCGTGGCAGTGGCAAAGTCCGACAACGAGAACGCTCATGCCAGGATTGAGGAACAAGAAAACAACTTCAACGCCAAGGTGGCTGAGCATGAGAAGGCGATTGCTTTGGTCCGAGAAGATCTAGACGCAGAAAAGGCAAAGGCAGCCTCGATTACTGCACAACTCGAAGAGGAGAAGAGCCATTTACATGATCTTCGGTCGAAATTCGCAGAGGGCGAAACCGGCTCTGAAGCTCTGCGGAAGCGAGTGGAGGAGGAAGAGGCCAAAGTTGGCCGTCTCCAGACAGAGTTGGCTGAGAAGAATTCCCATGCCAACAGCCTTGACGTCGAGCTCATGCAGGCTGAGAAGAGGTTGCGCAAGCTGGAAGAGGTAGATTCGTCGCGTACCCATCAACGCATGACCCGTGCAAAGGATCTCAGCCAGCGTCTATACACACAACATGAACGCCTAGTTCGTCTGCTGGAAGCACTAGGTTTCGTCATTACACACGAGAATGGCGAAATGATACTGCAGAGGGCGTCCAAACTTGGCAATAGCACTGTCATGGCCGATACTAGTGCAGGAATCAGCCGAAGCACAACTGCGCCCTCACCTACTCCTCTGAAGCGCTTCCTAGAAGATATAGGCGATTTACACTTCCTTCAATGGACAGAAGCGATGAGCCCAGAAGAGGAAGACCAGCGCTACCAGGAGCTGATTTCCAAGCTGGACCTCTTCAACATTGAGACATTTAGCGATGCTGTGGCCAAGCGCATGCGCGATATGGAGCACACGGCACGAAAATGGCAAAAGGAAGCCCGAGCATACCGCGACAAAGCACATCGATTCCATGCCGACTCACATGATAAGATTGCGTATCGCTCATTCAAGGAAGGTGATCTAGCCCTTTTCCTGCCAACGCGCAATAACGCGCATCGTCCTTGGGCTGCCTTCAATGTTGGGGCGCCGCACTATTTCCTTCGCGAACAAGATACACATCGATTGGGAGGAAAGGAGTGGCTTGTGGCACGCATATCGAAAGTAGAAGAGCGTGTTGTTGACCTCTCCAAAACCCTGGATGGTCCACCTCGGGCATCGTTAGACGATCGCTCTGTTGCTTCGAGCAATGCAGTGTCGTTTGAAGATGACAACCCCTTTGAGCTTTCCGATGGACTGCGCTGGTACTTGCTGGAAGCCACCGAAGAGAAAGCCATGGCACCCGGTACCCCAGGCATCAAAGGCGCCGTGACCGTCAAGAGCAGTCTTGAAACCGGCCAAGGCGAAATGCAGAAGTCGAAGAAGAAGTCCTTGATGGATCCAGCCACACAGCTCGGAAAATCACTCGACAGCCGTCGCAGCAGTGGCACTAGTAAGAAGAGTGCACCTCTAGCAGGCAAGAACAACTCTGCAGAAGCCCTCTCACCAGGCGAGCGTGCCAATTCCACTACCAACTCGGCCACCGCAATACGAGGAAGCCCAGCCGGAACCCATGGACCTAGCCACTTGAGAGAAACAGAGACGAACGGTGCAGAACCAGACAAGACTGTATACGATGGAAACGGAAGCAATGTGCGCGACCTACTCTGGGGACCTTAGGTTTTGCTTCCTGTAAATCTAAGCTCCCCTATCAAAGCCCCCAGTTGTCATACCAGCTAACAGCCCGCACAGGTATCCGTCTCGCAGTACCAATCTCCCCGCAAATCCTCTATACCGACCCTGCTATCCAGCCTTCGCTCAATGAACAATTCGCCCGTCACAAATCAAGTGGCCAGCCCGACTGACACGCGAACTGCGAGTCCAAGCACCAACCAGCGGAGAGAACCGCATGCACGGAAAAGTAGCATCTGGGATAGCTTTTTTCAGTACGATATTGAGTATCAAGGGAAAACATCAAAGAAGTAGGGGGGGGAGCTGAAGGGTGGAATGTATTATATGTGTGAGTTTGGTTCAGAGATGAAGATTTTTACTTTGTTGACATAGCGTCTGTGGACATTAGGGGAATCGTGAAGAGAGTGGGACAAAGTCGATGGGCGAAGTGATATCATGGGGAATTTTGTTACTAGTGTATGTATGGTTAAAGATGGAGATTAAGCATCATGAATTGATGTATGCAAGGTTTAAATTCTCTTATGTAGTTTTGTGTTATGAAAATCATCTATTATTGTCTATTTTCCTCGATCAATTCACTACATACATTCAAAGTCAATGAGTTGATGCTAGTGATGAAAGTATATTCGACGATGTACTTGATAATTTTTGCTGAAATAAATCCCATCGTCTAATATCAAGTTTCATTGAAAGACTGTTCATTCTCATGAAGTTAGTAGCACATTGTAATGTGCATAAAAATTCACAAGACCACCTACATCTCCCCCCCCTTTCCCTTTTCCAGAACTAACCAGGCGCATCTCCCCTCTTTCTAAAGAAAGAACAGCTCAGAAACCCCACCCACCAAGTCCAACTACCCACAACAAGAAATCGCTCTTCTCCCTTCCATCCTTCACTCCCTACCTCGACTTGAACTACATTCTCCATTCTCCACCCAAGACCAAACAGCAACTAAACCACCTACACCCTCTGTTTACACTTTCAAGATACCGACCTATCTCAGACCTACGGACGCGATGTACTTGGCGAAAAGCTGGTTTACCATCTCCCCGTTGTTAGAAATGATATAGAATGGTAGCTACGAATGTTCGATGCAAGTAGCCTGTGAAACATAACTTCATATATCCACACAAATTCCTAACCTTTTTTTTTGGTTCTGCGTCACCAGATTGGATGTGAGATCCTGTGAGATCAGCTTGGTAGAAGGTACATGGTAACGCGGATGGCTAGCGCATGAATGAAATCAGGGTTAGTGCAGTATGCTTCAAACTTCCAATCGTATAGGTAAGAGATTCCAAGTACTCCAACGTCACTTATTGCAGTACTAACTTGGATGTGGATATAATTGAAGTCCACACCAGTAGTTGGACAGAAAACATATGGGCGACATCAGATACAGTACCGATATACACTTCATCCCCCCCCCCCAAACATCTGAAATCCCCTTCCTACTTCCATCCCAGACCGCGAAAGAAAGAAAGAAAAAAAAAGAAAAAAGAAGGCTTTATCAGCGTCAAGTACGCAATTGTGATTTTCCTACTATAACATTTCCAACCTCCATCACTCTGGCGGATTGCCTAGCTCAACATAAAACCACGTAGTTACGCGGACATGTATATCGTAGAATCTTAGATATAGTGCTGTAACTACATACATCCCCTTCCACTCTTCCTAACACCCATCCTTACAACCATCTACCTCAGTCCGCCTCACTTTCCCCCATCCCCATCCACAAAAGCAAAGACACTTACGGATAAATAGGGACCTAAAAACTGGCTAACCTCGGCTGTAAGCCTCACTCTCTACCTCTATCTTTTTCTTTCTCTCTCTCTCTCTCTCTCTCTCTACAAGAGGAAAGAGGGAGGGGGGAGGGACATATGTGTACCTTACCGCGCGTTCAATCACAATCAAGCGATTTCCACTTTCTCACCACGGGATCGACCGCGTGCAAAAACTTGAATTGAGACACATTATCACACGTTGTGATACCAGAGCAACAAAATATTGAAGTTTAGCGGCTGATCAGTTACTTCTTTTCCTTCAAGTCTTGCCTTGGGTACAGGTGTGAGGGGAAGGGGGGAAGTTCCGGAGACGGCATGTAGGGATGGACGATCAAAAAAGCTTGAGTCTGGCGATTTGGGGTTTTTGCTTTGTTGAGGAGGGATGGGAAAGCTTGATTCTTGTGGGCGATCCAATCACTGATGGATGGGTGGAAGGGAGGGGAGGGGTTTAAGAGTGGTACTGGTACTGGTGACTGCATTGCGTCGTGTTTGGTGGGTGTGATGGATCACTTTGAAAAAAAAAGGTGGGAGATGAGGGGGGGGGGGGTAAGTGACTTGGGATTGC
The DNA here is from genome assembly GCA_002286855.1 of Bipolaris cookei. Lineage (NCBI taxonomy): Eukaryota > Fungi > Ascomycota > Dothideomycetes > Pleosporales > Pleosporaceae > Bipolaris > Bipolaris cookei. The sequence continues at coordinate 148,750 of NRSV01000048.1, read as the reverse complement.
TCGTTACATAGAGTAGCTAGGGGTTGCATGTAACTGCGGCTAAGTTGTACAAAGGTGGTTGGTTGGATGGATGGATGAATGTTTCGACACCTAGCTGTGGCTGAGGTTTGTTGCATTACAGGTACTGTGAGTGGTGCAATGTAGCACAGCCAATGTCACGAATACAGTGGCGGTCGATGCTGTTCTGCAATGTAACAGAGCCCCAACAAGGGGATTCGTGCGACGCAACATAGCGGGCCGGCGAAAACAAGCCTCGCACTTGCAATCTCTTAGCATGCTTATCCTTTGGGCCTTTTTTCTTTTGGAGATCGTCACTTACGTGTGTGGACGTGGGTGAAACATTTCTTCTGTGCACATACCCTCCAATAAATCAAACCTTACCGTGCGTCGACTTGGGAAACCTTGTTGTTCTTAGCATCCCTTGAAGACGGCAAGACCGTAACAAGCACGCTGATCGCGGGCTGGGCAAGCTTAATGCTACTTTGACTTTTGTTTGCTCGGTGCACGCACGCACCGCTTCCCCCTCGTGTGATGCGCTGTTTCGTGGTATTTTCTTCTTCCAAGGTTCGTCAAAGGTGCGATCGGCGTTGACGAAGCATCACCAGAACCAAACTCCAGGACCATCACACAGACTTGAGGTACGAAAATCAGGTTCATTGAGGGTATTTGGTATAACTTGATTTCTCCAAGTCTGCATGATAGCTTACCCTTTGTGTGCGAGCATCCAAATTCATAATCGAGGAGCAAAGGTTCCAAACAGGCAAGTCAAGAAAACTTGAAGGACATGCAATATGACTAATCGAACGATGATCTTGATGATGCGCTTGTGTTGCCATATTTTGTCCGTTTACGCTGAAACCTTATCCTACTGTTGCGGGCACCGAAATTAGGGTAGGAAAGTTGTTAGCATCTAGGGAAGGTGGTCGCGGCAGCGGGTTGTCATACGAGAGGCGCCAGGGAATAGAGTTTGGGGGGTATAGAGAGAGAGGGGGGAGCGGGGCTAATCGCGGCAGCATAGAGTAAGAGAAAGCAACACGTAGGGAGGATGTGAAAGGATAACCGCTGTTGGCGTAAAGGATTTCCTTGTCGGACCTCAGTCCCGGGGCTGTGTGAAGCATTTGCTTTGGTGATGGAGAATATTTTGCAAGCCATGCGCGGTGACGGCGGCGACCGCGGGCGTGGCGGCGGAGGAAAAGCAGCAGCGGCGTTGGTTGATATCCGGATGCATGTACGTAACTTTTTACATATGTACTTACATACAGCCATGTATGCATGTACATATGAGTGTGTGTGTATGTGTAACATACCCCTCGCCCTTTCCCCCTGACCATTATCCACTTTCCAATGCCAGTATGCCAGTGCGAGTACTTCACCAAGTACCGGGCCTTGGCAGTGACAAGGCGACAAGCATAGCTGCAGGCTGCAGCCATGTCCTGTGGTGTAAGTATGACTGCGGGTGGATATCGATAGCGCGGCGAGTGGGCAGAGAAGACTTTCGAAAAAAAGACCGATGACGCGTCCGTGCAGAGGGAGGGGGGGTCTAGAGTGACGCCGAAACAGAGCTGAGGGAGGGTAGAGATGTGGCACAGGTGGTGTGGCTCGGCAAGGTGGCACAAAAGCAGCCATCTAGAGCGCGGCCAGTGGCATGATTTCGTCTTTGCCCGCATTAGCTTTGCTTATTACTGGCGACACTGGGCATAGAGTAGTGTCTGTCTGGTGAGTTGCCGTGGATCCGGCGGGCGGAAGCCAAGCCCTTGATGCTTGCTTTGCGGTGTACAAGTCTCTTCCTTAGGCGATAACTTTGTGCTCTTGGCTCCGCTTGTAGCGGTCAGACAGTTATCGTCGCTGCACACTCAATATACGGTGTGGGCAGTGGGTGGGCCAGGCCTAGAGTAGAGTAGAGTCGTCAAACACGTAAGAAGATGCGAGTAGTGGTAAAAACAACGTGTGATTTCCAACTTAAAAAAAGCTAGCTTCTAGAACAAAATGTGCACAAACCCATTCCATGCGATTCGTGAAACGGCGTAGCTGGGAGCAACGAAGCCAAACAAGAAAAATAAGCGAACCCTGTGCAGCGAAGGCGTCTGTGCTCCTCCTGTCAAGGAACGCACACCCGTTTGCCTCGACAGTGTGATTTTGCCTGCATCGCAGCCCAACGCCAAGACAGACCTCGTAAAAGCGATCCCACAACCAGGAGCGGAGCACATCATCCCTTGCCCGTGCCATGTCTGTAAGATGCGCTCATCCAAAATCCATAAAACCCGTTCCCCGTCTTTTCCCGTATAAACGCCGGAGGCCGAAATAAAAACGCCCATGTCCCCGTAGCCGAGACATGCTGATGCGCGTGTTGCGCATCAGAACAGTGGGTATCCAAAATACAAATATGAAATCAGAAGGCGCTAGATAATCCAAAAGGTAAAAAAAAAGTAGACGCTGCAAATAAAGAGTGGAGTAGTGGTAGTAGCGGTGGTAATGCTACTCGTCCCGGGACCTGTGGCCAATGCACATGTGATTGTCCCATCGTCATGTTTATCCGGGCCGAGGGTTGGTGCCTGTGTGGATCCGGCGGAGAACCGCTTCTTCGCCACGGTCTAGACCTGCGCGCCTTGGCTTTGAGTCGGCGCTATCCAGACTACCAGGAGGAAGGAAGGAAGGAAGAAGAAGAAGAAGAAGAAGAAGAAGAAGAAGAGGAGAGCAAAGGAAACAAAGAGGTGGCTGACACCAGCGGCCAATCACCGGAAGATGCCGGAGATGCGCTTGGTTCGTTGGCGCACACGTGAGAGCATGTTGGTCTTGTGCGTCTCTGAGCCAGCTGGCATGGAGATGGAGGCGTGGCGAACGCTGGAATAGTCGCTGACTGAAGTGTCGCTGGGGCTTCCGCCAGGGTTGCTCTCGTTGTCGTCTTCGCGTACAGCAGGATATGGTGAGTCGGGCGAGGGGAAGAAGTAGGCATCCAGGCGCGAGTTCATGGCACGGTTCTTCTCTGATGCTGCTGTGACGAGACTGCTCTTGCTGCCTACACTGGTGGCGCTGTCGGCGCGGGTAATGTTGTCGAGGCGGATGTCGCGACGGGCTGCGTTGAGTGAGGTAGAGTGTGCACGCGCAAGTCCTGATAGGGATCCAACTGGAGGAGCTGGGCCATCACCAATGAGCTTGTACTCAAACTCAGAAACGTGGCCGTGGCAGTAAGGGCAGTGGTTGCACTTGACCTCCCATCCTGAGATTCCTAGCTTCTTGCCGCATGTGGAGAGATTGCTAGAAGGAGTGCATGGGCGGACGAGATGGTACCAGCGGTGCTTGCACGGGAGTACCGTAACGCAGAGTTCGGCGACACACATTGTTGCGGATGCTGCTGGAGTTCAGGTAATTTCGAGGTAGATCCTTTTGCGAGCCGGGTTGGGGCGAGACGTTTTGAGAGACGGCACTGGGGTGGTGGAAGTCGTGGTGGCGGAGTGGAAGGTGACGTGCGGAGCGCTGTCACGAGACAAGGACGAGTGGCAATACGGGGTAGAGGCTAGTGGCCAGTGCTGAGCTGGCAGTGACGATGGAGCGTGGGTGAAGAGCGCTGTGTGAGAGAGGACAGCCGTGTTAATGAGGCTGTCTACTATGGTGCCGAGACGAGCAGGCGGCGGTTCCGGTGTTATAAGTGTAAGGTGGAGGGGGAGAGTGGTGGACAGTGTAGTAATGCCGTGTGCCAAGGACTAGCCGCTGATAGGCCGAGATGGACGATCACCCCTTGCTCGCTTGAAAAGGCAAATTGGGCGGGGCAGGTTGAACGGCGGAATTTAGAGCGAACAGGGCCAAAGAGGACGGTGCTTAATACAGCCCAGGGCTCGGAGTTGAGGAAATGACGAGAGGGATTGGCGTCGGCGGCCTGGGAGGGTTCGTCTTACAGGACGATAGCGGTGTTGGGTCAAGACGGTGCCTGCTGCAGGGGAGGATGGTGAGGTCAGGCTTAGGTAGCGGATGGGCATGCGTGTTGGGTGTGTGACTGCTGGGACGACGACACAGGCAGCGTGTCCTTATTTAACACACCCACTGCCCACTCCGCTGGGCGGCGGAGCGGGCCAAAGTTTCGACAGGGGGGTGTTGTGTATCCAAGGGCGATGGGGGGGGGGGTGTCCAAGCCCGGCAACGCTCGTGGTGCTAAACGCAGGCTAGGCTGACATGTCCTTTCACGTCCCATGTCGGTCGCGGCGCCGGGACGCAGCACGCGGTTTGTGCGCTAAGGAAGCACCAACATGTTGGCCCAAGTCGATCTGTGCCAGAATACTGGATAATGGTGGACGAACATGTCCATCACCGATACACGTCTCTCACCGCTCCCAGGTAACGAGACGAGGAGCCCTCTGCAAGTTCGCCGTCGTAGGTCGAAGCAGCATGCTGAGCGCGGCCACGCAATTGGCACTGCTGCCCCTGGTCTCAGCTGAGTCGTCGGGTGCTTTTTTTCGCTGTCCACACCCGCCCTGACACGGTGCCCGGTCAGACTCGTGTGTGACGAATGACCAGGGGCTGCTGGCTGGCTGGTTACCTGTGTTTGCTTGCCCAAGGGACGGACCAAAACGGTTCTGGCTCTGGCTTTGCCATCAGCCCGAGTTGGAGACGCTGGCTCGGTCTGCTGTTGTTTGACTAACTGGCGGGCGTGTTGGCTGTGTTTCTCTGCGCGTCATCGCTGGGGTATCTTCGCATATACGTAAACATGTACGCATGTACGCAAGCCTGTAGTAGTATACGATCATGGCCTTTTGCTTACTCAATCGATAGCACGCTGGGAACTAGCCATCAGCGATGCAGCTTTCGGCGCCGGTAGCGAGCGAAACCCCTCCTTGCTCGTAACTGAGTTTGCTGATCCACCACATGCCATGCCCATGCATCGTTGGATGAAGTCATGCCTCGTGGCCGCACATCTACTCCACATCCCGCCGCTTCCCTCGCCCGCCGAATCATCTCTGCCGGCCAGCGACCAGCGTTTGGTGTTTGGCGTAAAAAACCAGAGGCCAGCACCACATTATTACTATACGCTTTCTACGGGCAGGCTCCGCACATGCTGACCGCTGCGTGTTACCAAGGGCGCCAGGCCAGGCCGCGCTTCCATATTGCCATCGCGTGGGCGTAGAGTGCTGTCGCTCAACCGCACCTGGCGCCAGCGTATGCATCTCTCCGGCAAGACATGGCAAGGGCGCAGATGGGCGCAGATGAGCAGGGCTGGCGATAGTGGGAGCAATCAGCCAGCGCGTCCAATGCAGCAAGATAGCCGTTGCACAGACCGCCCCTCCATTTCAGTTTTCAGCCCTGTGGGAAATGCACGCCCCTTTATTTGAGAACGCACGCGCACTCGCCGTCGAAACCGCCCTGGGCCAATCTCCCTCGGGCACTCATGAGCAGGTGTTGTTTGCAATGCCGCCCAAGAAGGGAGGCCCGTGGAATGCCTCTCAGATTACGAGTGTGTCAGGTCCCTCGTGATGCGAGGGCCTTTGTCGGCCCAACTGCACAGCCTCAACGCCTTTATGCGCCGGTTGACCTCTGTGACTGCTTGCGATTCGCTCCGCTCCCCTCACGCGCTGCTCACGCTTCTTGGCGCCCGTTCTATCCTCCTAGTCCCGCCTTGGCAGCCATTCCATCACAGCCCTAGCACCCAAACCCCGCTCTGCCCGTCAAACACCAACGCCAGCGCATACCTCGACTGCCAGCCCTCGATTGCCGTCTGCAAATCCTCTTGGCCCTGTGTCTTCTCACCCACAGCGAGGCATTTGTCGACCTATGGCCTGTCCTGGGCGACGCCTGTCCACCCCTTCCAACACCTACCAAGGCAGCAATCGCTCCCGACACAATGGTAACAACACCCTCCGAGCTTGACGTTTCGTACCACGCCATCGGGGCCTTCTGTGCCAGCCTTCCCTGTGATGCGTCTCCATACCTGAGCCAGCAAAACCACCTACAGTAGAGCCCCTCTGCCACACCATGGTGGTAGTAGTGTGGCCTGACTTCTGCCTCGGCTGCTCATCAAACATGATCCCCGAGTCTCTGATGGCGAGATCAACATGTCATGGTCTCCGGCACTCCCGCTCTGTAACTTGCCAACTCTATGGCCAACTCTATGGCCAACTCTATAGCCAACTCTATAGCCAACTCTATAGCCAACTCTATAGCCAACTCTATGCCAACTCTGCATGCACATCAAGCATGGTTAAGAATGACACCATCCGCACAAGAAAAGCTTGGCAGATCCTACACACACACACACACATACCCACATGTATCCAAAATTATGTAAGAGACGGGTCATGATCTGACCCTAGGATCGACTAACTAGTAAGCACGTATGCTTTCAATCTGCAATTCCATATACGCGGCAGGGTTCGGCCTGCACACAATTCGGGAATCCAGCAAATCGTCACTTGCCTCGTTTGGATGCGAGGTAGCAATACTAATCGTCAATACCCCAAAAACCAAAAGGTTACATATGCCCTATGGTTGGTAGCAAAAAGGAATTTCTCCACTCTAGGCCCTCTAGTCGGCGACAGTCCTACACCGTCGTTTTGACCTACTCTTCGGCGAAACACGGGTTGCCCATATCACGCTCCACAGCAGAGCAATACTCTATTTCGTTAGCAGTAGGATCATCACTATCCTCAACCCAAAGCAAGTTTGCGTCTTTTTTTTCATACGGCTCCCCAGGTATCTCAAGCCCGGGCTGCAGTACACTAACACCGAGCCATTACTTACTTCACGTTCTGTTGTCTAGTCTTTACCATGGTGGACATGCACAGCCCCGTTGTACAACCCCGCATTCGATTTGTGGGCTGAATCACAGCAAGCAAGGTATAACTTGCAGATAACAACACCTCGGATAATGACGTCTCGGAAAACAATCCCTCGGATAACTGCTCTAGCATTCCGGTAGCAGCCTCGCTAAAGTCTATTGCTGCACATCTCTGACCCTTCCATACCAGGGTCGAGCACCAAGGCGGAACGGCACGTTTACTTTTATCAAAGTCTTGGCAACACTGACGGAGACATGTAAGCTACAGCCTGGGCATCACCGATCGAGGTGACACACCTCTGCATTGGACAATGTGGGAAGCACAAAGGTTATTTCAGGACTCAGTCAGCGTTTGTCTGGGTGCTGTGATACCGTGCAAGTCGTAATAGTTCTCAACCGTACATGAAAATGTTTCTCCATCACAAACAAAGAACGGACAGTACGCCAGAGGGATTTTTTGTCGACAAGATACTATACTAGGATGGTGTACCATATACCATCTGACCTCTCCATGCTTGAAGTGTCCAGTAATTCGCTCATACAAATGCGTGCCCAGAAACTCACTTTTGAAAAGGAAATTCCCTCACTTGGTACTTAACCCTTATTTTCATTTCGTCATTTTTTGATCATCACCGCTATTTACAAACTAGTGAAGCAATCTCAAGACTTTTACTAGATCGGCCGTGACACCCATGGCTGTGACTTCACCGCCAGCACCCGCACCTTGAATGATGAGTGGGTTGTCGCCATATCGCTTGGTGTAGAAAGCGATGATATTGTCACTACCCTTTAATGCCGCAATCGGGTGACTCTTGTCAAACTTCTCAAGACCAACCTTGACATTGTTGCCCGGCACATCGACACTTCCGACAAAGCGAATGACCTTGCCCTCCTTTTCCGCATCTGCCTTGAGCTGCTCCATCTGGTCGTCGAACTGTGGCAGTTTCTCCAGGAACTCATCGCCAGAAGAACACGACTCGAGTTCCTTGGGGATGAGTGACTGAACTGGGAATGAAGTTGGTGATTCTACCTTGAGACCAGCCAGACGGGCAAGAATGGTGAGTTTGCGGGCGACATCCAGCCCATTCAGATCGTCGCGCGCATCTGGTTCTGTGTAGCCCTTTTCCTTTGCAGATGTGACTTCGGCGGAGAACTTGCCGCCGCCACCGCCCAGCGGCTGGAACGAGTTGAACAGGAAGCTCATTGTTCCGCTGAAGACACCCTCAATCTTTGTAACCTCGTCGCCCGTCTCCACCAGGTCCTTGAGTGTTGAAATGACGGGCAGTCCTGCGCCGACTGACGACTCGTGGAAGACGTAGCCCCCAGCGCCATTGCCGTTGCTTGCAGCGTTGAAGATCTGCGTCCACAGGTCGTAGCTCCCTGAAAACGCCTTCTTGTTCGGCGTGACGATGCTGATGCCCTTTTTCAAGAATGCGGGATAGCTATCCGCGACATCTTGGCTGCTGGTGTTGTCTACCAGGACCACCTTTCCCGGTGCCTTTTGTAGATATTCGCACAGCTGTGGCAGAGGGAGAGGCGGGCTCGAGGCATTTTGCAGTTCAGACTCCCAGTTGGAGACAGACCTGTAGTCGGCGTGGTAGACTGCCTTTTTGGAGGTGCTGAGCCAGATGAGAGAAAGGTAGTATGGCGATGAGGGCGATTGGGAGAGGCGCTTGGAGAGGGCAGATAGTTGGGAGAGGAAGGTTTTGCCTACTCCACCAGCACCTGAAATGCTGTTAGTGATACATGTTCGCATATAGAAAGTGAGGTAGCTGACCGATAACGGCGATGAAGACTTGACGAGGAAGAGGCATTGTATGTGTGTCTGTGTTTGTGTTTCTGTGGGCAATTGATCTTGCAATTACACAACGCAACAAAGATATAGGAACTTTTATTCAAGGCGCGAACAGGTTATGAGTCTTCACAGTATGAGGCTCAGTCAGTTGCGGAACCACGCATTCATCATTCAAACGTGGGGTTACGCAAAATAATGAGTGGGGTAGCGGAGTGACGCAAGAGTCCAGGACTCCACCGCCGACATCGCCTCATCCCTACAACGCGCTCCACACCCCAAACACCACACACATGTCATCCAAGGACGTCCATCTCTACGGCGCACGCCCAAAGGGACGCGCCAAAGCAAAAGAAATCTCTAGCTCGAGCAGCCTCGCCTTTGCGTCCACGCTTTCCAACCTCATCAAGAGCTCGTCTGCCGAGTCCAACAAGCCCACCGCCGGCCGCGCGCGACCGCAAAAGGAGGACATTTTCAAGACGCACAATAAGAACGGCAAGAAGCGCGCGCTCAAGGACCTCGAAGATGCAGACTTTACGCAAAAACACCGCGGCCGCACCGCCGAGGAAAAAGGCGAGGACGAAGTCGCCTGGAAGCGCACAAAGCGGCGAATGGAAGAGAAAGCCCGCCTCTACGACGCCCTAAAGCGCGGCGATGTCGAAGATGTCGATGAAAAATACGGCGTAGATTTTGACCGAAAATGGGCAGACAAGCAAGAAAAAGGCGAAGCCCCATCCGCCTCAGAATCCTCATCTTCGGACGACGATGACGACGAAGAACAAGAACTAGTCGAATACATCGACGAATTCGGACGCACGCGAAAAGGCACGCGCGCCGACGCCGCCCGCGAAGAACGCCGCAAACGCACTCTTGCCGCCGACGAACCCGACCGCTTCACCGCGCGCCCCAGCATGCCCAGCACCCTCATCTACGGCGACGCCGTCCAAACACAAGCATTCAACCCCGACGCCACCATCGCCCAGCAAATGGCCGAGCTGGCCGCCAAACGCGATAAAGAACTCACGCCGCCCCCCGACTTGCATTTTGACGGCCGCGCAGAGGTCCGGCAGCGCGGTATGGGGTTCTTTAATTTCTCGAAGGACGAGGAGGAGAGGAGGGAGCAGATGGGGCGAATGGAGAGGGAGAGGGAAGAGACGGAGAGTGTTAGACGGGAGAGGGCGAAGAGGGTGGAGGAGAGGAGGGAGATGATTCGGAAGAAGAAGAGGGTGATTTTGGAGAAGAGGAGTAAGGGGCAGGCGGAGAGGTTTTTGGATGAGTTGGGGGCGGAGTTGTTTAAGGAGGGGGGTAAGGAAGATGGAGATGATCCGAAGGAGGATGAAGAATATGAGGCAGTTAAAGAGGACACAGCGTGAGGAAATTTTTTTTGTGTTGGATACGATGATACCCAATATCTAATTCTATTTGCATGTGAATTAAATCGAGGTAGCCTCGAAATAGAGGACCTTGCATCCATTTCAAAATTCAAAGAGCACTTATTTCCCCCAACAGGAGGCTATAGATTCAACAACTATCTCAGCAATCCCCCCCCCCCCCAACCTTCTTTATACGCCATTTTGAAAAAAAAAGATACAAAGAAAACGCCAATAAATGCAATCCCACACTCACCATCTTCACCTCCACACACTCTCATACCCCAAAGGAAGAAAAGGGAGGAGAGAGAGAGCCTCACAAACTCTCCATTATCTAACCGCCCTTCCCCCTCCCCCTCCCCCCCCCTTTTCCCCAGCCTCCAAAATTCTAAGTCTCAGCCAAAATGCAAAGTAGAAAAAAATTTCTACCAAAAAAAGGAAAGAAAAAGGAAATCACTGCCCCAGCCTCTCTCCCGCGCGATTCAACACATCAGCCGTCATTTTGATGGCCTCAGCCGCCTTCTTCCAGTCCTTACTCGCAATTGCCTCTCTCGCAAACGGAAAAACGCTCGCCTCAAGCCCATTGTCCAGATCAGGAGCGAAAAGAACATGTTTAAACTGATCGCGATTCGGTAACTGTTCATAGCATTAGCAAAAAACCCTACAATCACCAAAGAAGAAGCAGGAGGAAAAGAGAAAAGAGAAGAAGCATACCCCATGAGCACCTTTATCATCTTTCCCCTTAGGTAAATCCAACATATCCGACTCCAACCCCCCAATCTTAGCATTATGTCTCACCCTCTGCATCGTCACGCCACTCGACTCAAACCCACCCGTCGCATAAACCTGATTATACCAGCTCTGCTCCCACGCACCAAACGCCTCGGTCCTCTTCTTAAACATGCTGAGCGCATCAACTAGGGGCTGGAAAATGCCAATGTCGTAGTCGGCGCCGCCGCTGATTTTCTCGGTCCAGTCGAGCAGGGATTGGCCTTGGAGTTGGAGGGCCGAGGCGTAGTCGTTGAGTTTGAGGGGGAGAATGGGTTCTTGGGCGAGCTCGAGGACGAGAAGTAAGGTGAATTGGGTAAGGAGGGTGTGGTAGGAGAAGGAAGGGTCGATGTATTTGCGCATCCAGGAAAGGGTTTCGAAGCAGCTGTGGGATAAAGGGTGCACGGGTGCGTCTTTGGGGGAGCTGGAGCTGGAGAAGCCGAAATCGAGGGAGGAGGTACCCGCAATGTTTTGGAAAGCGACGTGGTCGCTTCCTGCGCCCAGATTGCCGATTTTGCTGTTGGAGGTGTCCCAGAGTTCGCGGAGGGTTTTGTTCTCGTGGGGATCAGAGAGACGGTCTAGGATGCGGGTCCAAGCGTGTTGGAAGATGGGAGAGCCGTTGGCCCAGAGTTTATCGCCTGTGACGCCGACGTCGATGTTGAGGTAGGCAATGGCGCCTTCGCGGAGGGCATCGACATTTGCTTCGACGTGCTCGGTGGATCCGATGCGGTTGTACTCGCCAGCGTCCCAGGATGCAAACTCGATAGTACGCAGAGGCCGCCAGCCCTGAGCACGAAGCTCGCCGAGTACGCGTACAACTTCGAGCATGACTGCTGTACCGGAGCCAGGGTCAGCTCCGCCAAAACACCATGAATCCCGATGGTTTCCGATGATGATTTTTCGGCCTGGGTCCTCTGTACCCTTAAGGGATCCAAAAACGTTTGTAATACGCTGCTGCTCCACTTCATCCTGATTATTTTGTATATAGACCTTGGGTGACTTTTCCGGATGGCCAGAGTACCACTTGTCGCCAATATCTGGTACACCGCCGACCCATTCGTCCGGAAGTTCTTCACCAGCGCCCTTGAGTGACTGGAGTAGCTTCTGCGCATCCTTCCACGACAGCGGCAGACTAGGAATCTTTGGCACTGCTGGGTTCTTGTCCCGGGACATGCGCTCCATTTTCTTCAAACTCGGCTTTCCAGGTGTGAGTATGTCTCCCATAATCATGTTGGTCTGGGCAACTGAGCCTCGCTGTACGCTCTCGCCAGGTCGCCACTTGCCGTCCGGCCAGGGGTTGCCTTTTTTGAATCCGTCGTCTGCCGGATCAGAGTATACCAGAACACCGGCTACACCGGCATTTTGTGCAGCCCTCAATTTCATGGCCAGATCTGGCTGTGTGCCATAGTATCGGCAGAGCACAATTGCACCTTGCACATCTATGTCACTGTCCCATAACCGTTTAAAATCCTTCTTGTGGCAGTAGTTGACGTAAATCAGAGGTCCGGTAGCATTCCCAGACGCCGATAATCCGTGGTAGGCAGGCGTCTGGGCTTTCGGTGGGTTGAAAACGGACGGCTCTTCGAGTTTTGCTTCCCAAGCCTTATCAGGCGGGTCGACAATGGCAACTTTTCGACCATTCTTCTTTGCGTAGTTCATATAAACAAAATATCTGTCCAAGTCAGCATGTTGTAGAAAATTCCCCATACCCGCCTGACATACTCGTCATGTGTAAAGGTATCCATATTCGCGTCCTTGAACTTTCCCTCGATCCACTGTCCCAGCACGTAGCTTCCCTCTGTGCCGCCAATGTGGTCGTAACTCGTAATGTACTCGAGATTCTTTTCAATGCGCCAGCTCTCGACGCCTTCGACGGCCGTCTGGCGTATCCACTCTGGATTAAAGGGTGTGCCGAAGCCGCCGCCCATAGGCACCACCTCGCTGGCAACGAGGAAGTAAACGAGTATGACAATGACGAAGAGGCCGAGCAGACGCGCAAACATGGCCCAACCCGGTCTGTATTCCTCGGATATGGTGGGCATGTGGTCAGTGACGGCACTAAAGTTGGGACGCCACGACGGCCAAGGTATCCGGGGCAGATGCCAATTCGACAGCGAGTGCCGTATACTGTTGAAGCGCTTGGAGAAGCGATTTCGCGTTCGGTTCCTCCTCGACCTTCCCTCCTCTGCGGCCTCGGGGTCTAATATCTCCATCTCCTCCATGGTCTGGCGCAGGGCCTCGTCCTGGCTCTCCCGCACCGGGCTGCCCAGGTCCGAGTCATCATCGTCGACCGACTGGACCGAGGGCGGCTGGTAGTATCCGGTACGTCTCCGCGAGTCGGATTGTGTGCGAATATCTGGGGTCAGGAGGCCCTGCCGCTCGGCGTCGTCGCTGATCTCGTTTGGTCCTAGGCGTGCCGGCGCATTGCGCGACGAGGTTGCCTCGTCATATGTGGGGATGGGGGGCGGCGAGGGCTCGCGGACGTAGTTGTGCTTTTCGTCGCTCATGGCGAGCTGGTGAGGACCGTGGTCCTGGTGGGATTAAATGCGGCGTTGCGCAACGTGTTGGTAGGTAGGGGATGCTCGCCCGCGGGCGAATGCTTGGTATGAGCGATGCAGGTGGATGGAATGGGGTTACCGATTGCACATGGACATGTTGGAGGGGGTGGCTAGGAGTAATGGCAGCAACAAGCGGGTATGAATAGGCGCGACAATGCAGCAAAACAAGGCCAGTGATTACGTCTGGTCTTGATGTTGCCGAAAGGCCATGGCTGAGGCGTCTGGGGATGGCGTTGCGGATCAGCGTCCGCCGCCGAGTCCCTGTCCATGTCCCAAGGCCTTGGTACTCGAAACCCCCCATTCCATTCCACCGCAGCCCGCGTTTGAGACTGGAATCACCATTGCCATTATTATTATTTATACTTTGGGACGCAGCCACACTAAATTCCACATCATCTACATGTTCCGCCCACCCGTGACCTTGATCGTCTCTCCGTTGACATAGCTAAACAGTGGGCTCGCAACAGCCAGCACCGCGCTCGCCGCCTCCGTCGCCGTCCCCGGCCTGCGCAGCGGAATGTCCATGTGCTGCTGGCCCTCAGCAACGCCACCCTTTTGCGCCTGTGGTATTCCGAGTGCCACCTTCTCGCCGTCGGGCGTCGTCACAAATGCGCCCGCCTCCTTTGCTGCCGTCAACCGCGTCTGGATGTGTCCGAAAGCGACCGTGTTTGCCCGCACCCCAAACTGAGGGCCCCACCTAGATATACGTTAGGATAAATGTTGACAGAGAGAGGGGACTTCAGAGGACATACTCTTTGGCAATCGTCTTGGTCATGCCCTGTACACCAGCCTTGGCCAGCGCATAGTTGATTTGTCCAGCATTTCCATTCACGCCGCTCGTGCTCGAGATGTTGATAATGTTCCTGGGCTCGCCGTCCTTGACCCGGAAATACGGCGCTGCGGCGCGCACAATCTTGAACGGCGCCGTCCCGTGCAAGTCGACAATCGTGTGCCATTGCTTGTCTGTCATCTTGTGGATGACGCCGTCCCATGTGTAGCCCGCATTGTTGACAATGATGTGGATCTTGCCCCTGCCAAACTCGGCCGTCTTGGAAATCAGAGTCTTGATGTAGGCGTCGTCGAGCACGTCGCCTGCTACTGCTATTGCGCTGCCGCCTGAAGAGTTGATCTCAGCAGCTACCGCTTCGGCCTTTTCTGTGTATATGTCAGCAACAGCCTCGCGAGATATTCGATATATGCTCCATTGACTCACTTCCGTCTACATCAGCAACTACGACCTTTGCTCCCTCTTTCGCAAACAGCTTCGCCGCCTCAGCTCCAATTCCCTGTCCAGAGCCAGTAATAATGGCAGTCTGGCCCGCCAACATACCCTTGGGGTAGTTGAGATGGCCAGCAATCTGCTCGACGCGCTTCGAGGACGACATGTTTTGCTATACACACGTAATGGTACAAGTCAAGAGTTTAGTCAAGCGAAACTTAAAAGTCCAGAGCTAGAAATAAATAAGGGATTGTGAGCATTTATGGCAGTATGCTGTTCTTGAAATGCGGAGTAGTTCTACCGCGAACCCTGGCCTCACTGCTCAACATGCCGAGGTTCGCCCCGCTAGCGTGTTCCCAACTTACTCGACGTGCAGATTCATGGCTGTTGTTACGTCAACTACGCCCTACATTCATAGGCAGAGTTACAAGAATAGACGTCGAGAATCGATTCGACGTTAATACTTACTGTAATGGATTACTAGGGCATGTTTCTTGTCATTAGTAAAAAAGATTCATTTCCATTGCTTGAGCCTCTAAGAACTACAACAAATATCAACAATATCCATTGAGACCAAGGCTGCGTTTACAGTCTCTCCATTATCGCGGCAGCTTCTTCTCGCAACTCTCGACATCGATCGCCCTGTCCATTGCGGCTTTGCCGATTCTCCGAGTTTCCTGCCCTGGTGTGTTCCAAACTGGGTAGAGCTAGACTTGGTAGACTTGAATCTGAACCAGGCATTGTCGGGTCTGCCGCATCTCGATCTATGTTGACCGTACGCAGTTCTGTGTCGTCGACTTCAAGTGAACCAAGTCTAAGCGTCTCTGCTGCTGGTGCATCGGCTCCGTTTGTGTCCTCCTCTGAAGTAGACCACCATCCCCAAAAAGCATAGTACCCTTGGATCACTATGACGCCAACGGGGATACCAATGGCGCCAAAAATGATTACCAACAATTGCTAACGGTTGAGTGTGGGGTGTTCGTCCGGACTGTGCTGTATTTCTAGTGCTCGTCCCTCCATGGTCGCTCCTAGGGATTTCTAGCCGAACTGTTGGTGAAGTGGTTGCACCGAGGGCGGTTGCTTGGATGACGGAGGGTAACAGGTTCGTGAATTCGGTAACGAGAAGTGCTGGTGTTTGTACCTTTAATGATGGGCTTGACACAAAAGTTAAAAGTGGTGGGTTGTTGAATAACGATAACGATGCAATGAAGTAAGAAGAAGAGTGAAGACGGCGATGAGTGGTGGTACTTAAGGGCCCAAAGACAGGCAGCTGGTTTATCAAAATTCGTGCTGGTTGTGTTGAATCACGCTTTCCTGGCAATCTCTAAGCATAGGTACAACTGCCCGAACTTACCAAGCTGGCCTTCACCGATGTATTCGAACTGACTTTGGCAGCTGCTGTTTCTTGAAGATCATGATTACCGTCACTGGAAGCTTGGCTTGAGAGACGGAGGCCATGCTAATTCGGCAAGCACACCTTACACAGCTCACCTGATAGGTACGCTTTGCTCTTGCTGTTCAAGACACGGAGGGGTACCGTAGTGGTTTTTCTTTGTATCTTCTTTTACCAAGATTCTAAAGAATTTGCAAGATTAAGAGTTTAAATCTACTTGTGTTGGATGATGATGAATGTCTAGATCTAATTACTATATTGAACACACTAGATGAAGAGCCTCCATAACTCTTAGCGAAAAATGCTCAACCCACTATAACTTAGGTTTGACAACCTCATCGTGCTTCCAACCAGGCATGTCTGATAGATCTTTTGCAGGCGCTGCTCTTCTCGACTTCAGCGCATCGCCAGTACCAGGCCGCCATCTCCACGCATGTGCTAAATCATCCGCTAGTGTACCTTCAAGCAACTCCACGACGTGCTTGCCGATATTTGGCAACAGCTTGAAAGTATGACTAAGGAGGTTCGGTCAGTACACATCGTCTAGCACTAAATATGTGGAATACATACCCACTATCTCCAGTAGCAAGCACAAAGTTTTTCCATTCGGGATGTTCACACATCAATAGCGCGGCATCAGCCGTATCCGTGCACCAGCACAGATGTCTATTAAATAGCTCCTTCTCGGTAAACTTGGGCAGAAAGGTCGCAATAGCCTTGCGGATGCTCACTTCAGAAGCATCGGGGTAAGTGTCAGTCGGGTGTTTTGCTGCCGATCTGGGCACAGAGATACGTTTTGGTGCTTTAGCGCCATATGGCTGATGCTGCTTGAATCGCGTGAAGCCTGGAAATTCATCACAAACTTTGATAACACCGTGCTCATCGGGCTCGAAGAAAAACCCGATATCACCGTTGTATACTACAGGCGCGTTTTTGTACTCTGCTGCTTCTTCGGGTGTGAGTTGTATGTGGGCATATACCCAAGCCTAATAACGTCAGATTTAAATGTGAGCTGACACTTTGATTGAACCTACTTTTGAAACACACTGCTCTTCTAGATCAACCAATACAGGACTCCAGGCGCCAGCTGCAAGTACAACTTTATCAGCATAGTACCTTGTCCCATCTACTGTCTCGATGCCAACGCATATTCCCTCAGCCAGAAGAGGTTGCTTGAACGACCCAGCGCCACCGGATCCAAATTTGACTCCGCTGTCGCGTAGGTACTCGCCTATCGCGTTGATGGCTTTTGCTGCAGCGAGCCAGCCGCCATCTTGGCTGTAGACTGCTTTCCAACCCTTGATCTGCTCGCGATCTAAAAGCGGCATTTTCTTGAGGATTTCGTCTTCAGAGTCAAGCCATTCCGTTGTTTTCTCGAGTCCAGCGTTGGCATCGAGGAGAGCTTGGTAGGCTTGTTTCAAATCTGCAAGCCCCTCTTCTCCATGTGCACAATCGAGCTGTGTCTTTTGTCATTTTGCGGCTCCAAAAATGCCATCCCGCTAGCTGTACGTACCCGTCCAGTATTATGAAAGTACTCTTTGAATAACTCATCTTCTCTCCACATTTGACGGGCTTCTAGACTCAACTGAAGATCGACCTTGTTCCGTAGGCGAATGCCCATGATTTTGTTCAAGTCATTTCCAGCCGACTGTGATGATGGGATAGGATATGTGTCAAGGACGGTGATATTTGCTGGTGTATAGCCAGAACGGACAAGATGAAGAGCTGTCGAGGACCCAATAGTGCCACCACCACCGACAACGATAATAGAAGTGTTCGCTCTTGAAGGTACCATATTGAAACAATGCTTGGATATAGTCGTATTCCTGGGAAGCTGAAAGTCTTTCTGGACGGAGGGGCAAGTCGTGGTTAGAGGCAATCCACAATGGGTCACGCCCCAAACGCCTGCCGGTTAAGTATCAATGAAGTCTGCACACGCCACCAGCTCGATGATACGATGTCGAGGCATACTCCCCGCTCAATTGGGAGCTCAGAAAAGTTTCAGTTAAGTAATCGAGGCTTCCTACTCGATGTACCGTCGGTTGGAGGCGACATTCGGCAATGGAGATGGCGCTTGGCCCTCGCTTGGTGATCCCGACTGTTATTATCTCCCAATAAGGCTAGATCATTAGACGTCAGCACATGGTCATTCAATGAGGGGCCAGCCCGTGTCTCCAAAGGTGGAGCACTCAATGTGCCATTGCCTTTATTGCCATATCGCGCCCTGATAACATAATTCTGGGTCTACACTGGATCCGACCTGATATCAACAATGCCATTGTCCTATTGAGGTACCAGGTCACCCGCGGAGCGATGTAACAACTGACTCGCGACTCGCTTTGCAACCGCAAAGGCCCGACAACAAGCCTCGCAAGGCCTGTCTACCATGTCTAGCGTCTCCTTACCATGCCTTGTCCGCCTTAGCTCTTGTCTCCACTTTTCCCGACTGTTCGCACTACCATATTGAGCCTAGTTCGATTGATCTTCCAGACGTTTGTTCCCCTCGGCATTCCGCTTGTCACCGAAACCATGGACTCCACAGTCCCTATCAGCTGGATAGAACGACTTGCTTTACCCCGGGTTGGGGTAATTTAGCCCCGGGATCCACAGATAAGCTAGGATATCAGATAGTATGATAGACGAACATGACAGACATTGCGGAACGAAGATCGTATATATAAAGGGTCGCGTGAGGCTTCTTTGAGACCATCTCAGTTCAGAGGTCGACCTCCCCGTATTCCATTGCCTACAATACTCTTTGGTGCTCTTTGCTGGAATCGCCCAAGATGTCTAAGTTTGACGCTGCTCCTCCCAACACCCACGCTGGCGGTGACGATGATGCCCTTCGTACCAAGGGTAATGACCCATGGAATGCTCCGCCACCCTCGCATCAAGTCGCAGATGAGAGGATCAACCAAGAAGAATATGCACGGACCGTACCACTATGGAAAAGAGTTTGGCAGAACAGCTTGACGCAGATGCTTCTATTAAGTGTCCAGGCCTTTTGTGGTCCCGCTATGGCTGATGCTATTGCTGGTCAGCACTCTCGGTCAATATGCGATCTAACGGTATAACTAACACAAATTCAGGCCTTGGTGGAGGTGGTTTGGCTACTCCTCAAACCTCAAACATTGCAACCGCCGTCAACTACACTATGCTTGCACTCTGTTGTGCCCTAGGAGGTCCTATTGTGAACAAACTGGGCACAAAATGGGCTCTCGTCATCGGCGCTTGCTCATTCCCTATCCGAGGCTCTTCATACTACTGCAACTCAAAGTTTGGCAATCAATGGTACCTGATCCTAGGTGGATTTTTCACTGGCATAGGTACGGGAACATGGTACGTGGCCGAATCCGGTACGATCATGTCGCTCGCTCCATCTGGATCTCGCGGTAAATACTTGGCTCTTTGGATTGTTGCCCGTAATCTGGGACAACTAGTGGGTGGAGCGATCAAGTAAAGCAACACCGTTCCAATCTTCAAAAACTAAAGCTAATATTGGCACCATTCAGTCTCTCAAAGAATCACGAAAAGGGTGTTGTTGGAGGGGTGACACCAGATACCTACATCGCCTTCCTTATCATCGAGTGTATGGCACTACCATTCGCCTTCCTTATTTCGCCTCTTGAGAGAGTAGTCCGCTCAGACGGGACACGAATCCTCGTTTCTGAGAAGATAGGCACCAAGATGGAGATCAAGCAGATCAAGGTCACGATGACTTCAAAAATCATCTTATTGTCGGCGCTCTGGGCTATTTGGTCATTTTTCTACGGGTTAGTTGCGAAGCTTCTCTTGTAAATCTACAATCTTGCTAACAAATAATCAGTGGCACCTGGTCAACCTATCTTGCGACCTACTTCAGCGTCCGTGCGCGTGCTCTCTCTTCTCTCATTTCGCCTTTCTTCTGCATCGTCGGGTGCTTCGGTCTGGGTTTCATTCTCGACATGAAGGGCGTGAACCAGCGTCGTCGTGCTCAAATCGGTCTTCTGACTGTCGTTCTCCTAAACCTCGGAGTTTATATCTGGTCAATCGTTATTCAAGCAGGATTCAATAGCCATAACCCTGGCAAGATTGACTGGGACGAATCGAGATACGCGCGTTCTTTCCTGCCATACTTTTTCGTTCAGACTACAGGCCCACTATCACAGTCTTACATGTACTGGCTGCTCTCTTCGTTTGCGACTGATGCTCAAGGTTTGTTATCCCCATTTCACGCATGTTTTAGCATATTCTAAACTGACCTTATATAGCGAACGTTCGCAATGGTGCTGCATTCCGCGCTCTCGAAGCTGTTGGTCAGGCTATATCTTATGGCATGAATACGCAGATTAAAACATCACCAATGATTGGTTTCTGCGTTACATTTGGCCTAATGGTGTTGGCGTTTGGTCCAATGCTCGTCTTGGTCAACCAAACACCAGACCGTATACCTGCTGACGTCATAGCTGAGGAGATGGAACAGGAGGAAAAGAAGGTCAGCGGCTATACAGTCGAGACCAAGGCTTGAGAGTTTCCAGAAAAATTAACACCTTGGTGGTGGGAGGAAAAGCTTCCAGATTATTTTAAATTCAATGACATGTATAGTATTTAGCTGTCCTGCAACGCTCTTTGAATGAGAAGAAAATACCCGAGTATTTCTTTTGTTTGGATAAGATAAGATTCCGCTGAATCTACTTAGGGTAGAAATCATATAACAATGAATTCCAGACGCAAGTACGCCTGTTGACAATCGCTATTACCCCACGTGGTACGGTAAGTGGACCCTGCATGTGCCCCGCCGAGGGGTAACAAGGGTAGCTGTACGTAGGTGAACAAGAAACATTGGACACTTCTAACCAAAGCTCCCACCTCATCTTCAATCCCAAACTTCAATTCTTCTTTCTTTCCCCCTCAACCTCCCGGTAGCGCTCGATAAAATGGCAGACCTCAACCTCAATGAAATCCACGACTTCATGATCTCCATTGCCAAAGAAGCAGGCGAACGCATCGTCGCAGCCAAACCAACAACATCCGAGTCTGGCTCAAAGAAGAATTGTACGCAAACCACTCTTCTCTTCCAGCAAATCCACACCAGAAAAAAAAATCACATCTTTTGAATAAAAAGAAGACCTCACACTAACTCAACCCCAGCCGTCGACCTCGTAACCGAGACAGACCGCGCAGTCGAATCCCTCATCTCGACTTCCCTCACAACCGCCTACCCCACCTTCTCCTTCATGGGCGAAGAAACCTACAAACCAGGTGACATTCTCACCGCCAACCCAACCTTCATCTGCGACCCCATCGACGGCACCACAAACTTCGTGCACCACTACCCCTACGTCTGCATCTCGCTTGGGCTGGCTGTAAACCGCGAGCCCACCGTCGGCGTTGTATATAATCCCTTCACGCAAACGCTTTATTCGGCGATAAAAGGGCAAGGGGCGTACTTGAATAAAACGACAAGACTGCCGTTGGGGGGTCAGCCACAGAAGCTGGGGGGATTAGATAAGTGTCTTGTTGCTGTGGAGTGGGGGAGTGATCGAAGTGGGAATGATTTTAGGGTTAAGAGTGAGACGTTTAGGCGGTTGGCGGCGACGAAGGAAGCGGGTGGCGGGATGGTGCATGGGTTGCGGTCGTTTGGGTCTGCGGCCTTAAATTTGTGTGGTGTGGCTAGTGGGGGGCTTGATGTGTACTGGGAGGCTGGGTGCTGGGCGTGGGATGTGTGTGCTGGATGGGTCATTCTCAAGGAGGCCGGGGGGATCATGGTGGATGCTAACCCGGGGAATTGGGAACCCAAGGTCGAGGGGCAGAGGTATTTGGCGGTCAGAGGGGGAGAGGGGCAAAGGGAGATTGTGGAGCAGTTTTGGAGTTTGGTTGATGGGGCGTTTGAGGTTGGGTTGTAGGGTGGAGTGGTTGTTATGATAATAGATATAGATCAGGTCGATGTAGAAAAAGACACACGACATCACACGCAGATGAGTGCAAAATAACACAAAAATATAGAGGCGGCCTGGGGTTTCTCATTATTACCACCGCTAAAACTATCCCTCCAGAGTCTGATCCTATTCAAGCGGTCTCAATCGACTTCCGCACACCACATCGAACGAAAACCTTCTCTCCACCAGGTGGGAAAAAAAGCCCAAGTCCTCCAGCGCGATGCACGCAAACCAACCATCGCAGATATATAAATTAAACCAAGCATTCCGAAAATATTTGAAAGAAAGAAAGCGATGAAAACACAATGATTTCCACGCATCTTCTCTTCTCCATTAAGAAAAAATCCCCCCGCGGGTGTAATAAACGACCAAGGACAACATTCCATCCATCCCCCTTCGTAAACAAAGGAAACACAGTTTCGTCAGTTGTACTCCTCTTATCTCCCCCCGCGCAAGCAAGAGGAGAAGAGGGGAAAAAGGGAGAGCGAACAAAACAAGAAATTGCCATGATGTCGCTAAAACGGATGGGAGGGAAAAATCTTGAAGGGGCGCTTTTTTGTAAATCTTCGGGGAGATGAGATAAGATGGAGCAAAAGTACCACTGCTAAGGATGGTAAAAGTAGCAGAAAGAGGTGAGAGGAGGAGAGAGATGCAACAACACTAGTGCGCCGATTCGAAAAGCAGGGAAAAGAGAAAAGGGAATCAACCCCCGTTGTTACTCCGGTTCCATGTTTTTTTTTGGTGGTTTTCACGGTTTTGGGTCGCTTGTCGGCAATTTGAGGTTGAGGGGAGATCAAGGCTTGGCTCAACTTGGGTGTGATACTCCGGGTTGTGTGCGAGTGGCTGTGTGGTATTTTGTCGGGGCATTTGTATACAATGACGAGTGATAGGACTAGTGTGCAACCGAGTCTTCAGATGGTCCTGGGAGTGCCGCGAGCGGAGGCGCTGGCAAGTGTTAGTGGCAAAGGCTTACATCACAGCAGAGTACGGATGGTTGGAAAATATATCAAGACAAAGAGGAAAAGCGCAAGGCATACCTCGCATCCACAAGATCATCGACGTGATTGCACATGGCCACGAACAAGTCAAAGAACAGCTTTCCTCCCATCTCCATCTCCATTTGCATGGTTCCGCTACGCTTGAAGGTTTTCCGACTGCGGATAATCAGAGCGAGGTAATGAGCGCGCAGGCGCGAGTCGCTGTCCGGCGTGTTCTCGTAAGCATAGCGTGCACTACGCAGGATTGTTCCGACCTCGATCCCGCTCTGCAGGCCCTGCTTGCGCAGGGAGAGCTTCTTGAGCTCCTCGAGGCCGTAGCGATCAGCAGCGCAGTACACGGCAGTGTCACGGAGAAGAACGTCTCCCACGCCGGCGTGAAAAAAGGTTGGCTCGACTGCGGCAGCGCGGTCGCCGGTTTTGTTGGGGTCGGGTGATGCAATTGCACCTTCGAGCATCCAGGTCTGGCGCCGCTTGTCGTGGACAAGACGGGGGTAGTAGTCTCCCTTGTACAAATACTCGAGGATGCAACTGAAAATTTCAGGCTCTTCCGTGGGCAGATCGATGCGGCGGTTAGTTGACTCGAAGAACTGACTCCGCAGCAGTTCAGCAAAGTACGGAGAATGACATAGCACGTCTTCGTGGGCCGCGAACAGTCGTTGGTCGGAACCAACGATGACTGTCACAATGGCAGAGGTCAACTGTGGTGATCCTCCGTCCATCATAGGGCTGTCCTTGCGTGCATCCAGCTTTTCGGCAATGGCCTTTTGCTTGGAGGCATCGCGAAACGATCTCTTTGGCTGCTTGGTGATCTTGCCTGAACGGTCCTTGTCCTTTGAACTGGCCAAAGAACGCTTACCGAACATGATGAAGCGAGCGACTGAAGCGAGGGGGGTGTTTCTCGTAAAGAGTGGACAGGTTAGTGTGACGCAACGTTCATGTAAAGTTGGGAGCTCTGGAAACTCTCGAACTCGCAAACCTTTCGGGGAGAAAAGTGAGTGAGGATTCGAAGAGCTTAAGTGTGTTTATCCACACTGGTGGTGAAGACAAAGCACACTTTGGTTGTCGAACTCGCTTGTCGTGAGGCGTAAGGGCCGAGATGGCGGGGATGCCAACGATTAAATACTGCCGTCGCCAAGTGGCATCCCTGCAGCCTTGACAGCTAGCGTTGGGCTGTGTAGCATGCAGATGGATGTTTTTACTCGTCGATGGCGACGACCGGCGGCACGGCTGGATGCAGGTGGGAATCAGGCAGCAAGGCAATACTGTGTGCAGCCTTTTGATTCGGCACCTTGTTCGGGTATAGCCTAATGTGGCTTATGCTTGGTGTTTGTTTGGTCCATGTATACACACGAATGCGAGGGTGAGGGCCGTAAGCGACACACCGACGACACGAGGGCCACGTGACGAGCTTCGCCAAGGCCAGGATCGCATCGGGAGGAAGACATGATCGGCTGGGTGGGGTCCGATCATGACAGACACGAGGCCGTGTTGGGCAATGCCTGTGAAGCATGCGCGTCACGTTCATGTCGCGGTGTAACGTGACATACGGATCGAGCCGTTGCAGTTGGGCCCTTCCTGCTTCGCCTTCTGGGACCCTTTGTGACTCATGTGACGAGTAAGTTTGTTAGGCACAGCAGACTGCGCCCAAGTCGGCAATGGAGACAAGGCACTTGGAAACGCGGGGGCATTGAATTGCGCTTGTGCACAGCCGTGAGTCATTACGCCATTATGGAACATGTTGGGTGCCAGTGCTGTATGAGGTGGTGAGCATAACCGTCGAGTTGCATTGCAAACGCCCGCTCTGCAATGTCATGCCGAGCTACTCTGCATCACGGCAGGCCGGTCTTATGCTGCGCTCACAATGGGCGCTTCGCTGTTGCCCGCTAACCGCTATGCTGTTCCACTGGCATCTGGCGCGCCCAAGTGTCTTTGGCTGCGAAGACGCATGCCTGTAAAAAACAAAGTCTTGAGCAAGCCGGGGTTGCGCCTGGAGGGCTCGCTTGGTCGAATGTGTTAAATGAGGCGGCGCAGTAGTACCGATACGGGCTTGCTCCGAATGTTTCCAATGACGTCGTTGGTTGTCAGTCAGTGCCACAATTCCCGTGGCAGAGACAAGTTGCTCGCCTCTGTAGAGTAGAGTAGGGACAATCGTGCAGACTGAAAACGACGAGGAAATGCTAGCGAGCACCTGCAGCCGCCACCCAGTGAAAGCTGATGACCCTTCTGCCGGGCCGCATGCGGAGCTTTGACTAAGGATCCCAACCCAAGCACCTCGTCATTCATAGCCAACCTTCCCCACATCCATCTTTCTCTCTTCCACACTCACACACGCATCCTGTGCCACTGCACACCGCTTGCCCTGTACATACTATCCCACCAAGCTCGTGCTCATTCATTCATTCATTCGACTCGGCCACTTGTCTTGCCTTGTGCGATAGAAACACTCGTTGCTGCTCCGGAATACAAAGCCGGCAAGACCAGGCGTCACAGCTTGCCATCGAACCCTAGTGCACGACAGACGGTTGACCAACGCACTGCCACCATGAGCACTGGAGCCAAGAAGCGCATCCTAAAGGCAAGCCTGTGATGGTCCTATGTAGTGCCGCACAAGCCAGACGGCTAACAGCTGGGCAGGAGTATGGCGAGTGCATGGCTGACACCCCGCCGGGCATGAAGATCAATTTTGACGAACAGAACATGACCAAATGGGAAGTGCTGATGGATGGTCCCGAGCAGTCTGCGTATGCTGTATGTGTTTTTGCTGACCAGCAACCTCCGTGCATACGGGAGCACCACCCGCTGACGACTGTGTGTATGTAGGGCGGCCACTTCAAGCTCGAGATTACATTCCCAACCGAGTATCCGTTCAAGCCGCCCGTGGTCAGCTTCCGGACCAAGATCTACCATCCCAACGTCAGTAACGACGACAAGGGCTCCATGTGTTTGGGCCTGTTACGCGCGGACGAGTGGAAGCCACCGAACAAGGTGGTTTCTGTTCTGCGCCTGATCCAGACGCTGCTCATCGAGCCTAACCCAGACGATGCGATTGAGCCGTCGATTGCTAACGAATACCGAGAGAACCGCCAGGAGTTTGACAAGAACGCAAAAGACTGGGTCAAGCGCTATGCCAAATGAGGGCCACGGCCACGTGGGCACGCGCATGGGCAGGAAGAAGGGTGATTAGGAGGCAGTTTGGACAGGACGGCGGTCAGCAGCTACACATTGATTACATGATTGGCGTTTGGCGAAATTTGCATGCGGATGGGTCGCTGGGTGGGCGGTGGGCAAAGAAGCATGGCGTGTACATGCAGATCGCCATGTCTCCAGCGCATCGACGTGCAAGCAAGATAGCTGGGCAGGGTAGCGTGTTTACTAAAGCAAAGCATATGAAATGAAGACAACGGTCGCATGTCGTCATGAGCAAAATGGCAAATCCCCCGTGTTAGCAAGGTGATGGCAGACGAAGCGAGTCGCGTGGGTGGTGAGAGGCCGGGGAGGCCCTGAAACGCGGCCTTCTAGAAGCGCGCGCGACAAGGCTGCTGCGGTTCGGTGCTTGCCTATCTTGGCCGTGCTTGTGCCTGTGCGCGGTCCCAACTGTGATGTTTTCTGAATAATCGTCTGGTGTCTTTGTATGTTATTGGCGAGGCGAAGCAACCACCGTGTGCTGTCTGTGTTGTGATTGATTGCTTAATTGACCTAAGTACACAGTCCCCGTGCAGGGCAAAGCAGGGCAACGCAGGGTAGCCAGGGCACGCAAGGCCCAAGGACATGGCCTCTGCGAAACGAAACGCTACTTACATGTGCGTGTCGGCTGCCATTTTCACAGTGAGTACTTGCAGTCAAGCTGCTGCCATGGCTGTGCGAGAACAGTGTGGTTGATGGATGGCGGTGCTCTAGCGGTGCAAGTGGCTATGCCCAAAAGAGGCGCATAAGCAGGCTGTCGCTGATTGGCCTGGCACGCGTCTCCCCCTTCCCCCTCTCTACTCCATCACATCATATCACATCGTACTATCACCATGGGCATTGAGTAAGCGATAATGCAGCGGCCGTTCTCGTTGTCGTCGTCTCGTCGACAAAGCTTATGCAGGACTCGCCCACTTGGGCCGTCACAGCCCAGGCAATGAACGCTTTCTCCGACGAGTTCCGTGGTGGCCCTTGAAACGCTCGACCCGCGGCGCGGCCCCCCTTAGTCGGGCTATAGGCATCGGGGATGAGGAGGCATGGCCGTGGCGTCTTGGCAGCCTCGAGAGAGTCAGTTGTCCAGCGTCAATCCAGGCCAAAGGAGTCTTTCCTGTTACACACTGGCCGCACTTCCGTCCTCACTACCGTCTGATTCCCCCGGTGCCTGTGCGCCACGACACGCTCCCTGTCTGGCTCCATCTCATCTGCCTACCCTACACCCTATCTACCTGCCGCACCCACGCTGGGACCCACCTGGGCCATTCACTCATCCACCTGCACCACAGCTCCCACTCCGGACGCTGCGACACCCGACGAACCCACTGTCCAAGCGACTACCATTGCCGCATGACACATGCCCACACGACTCTTTCACTCCTCAACAACGCGCTGCCCTACCTCGACTGCTCGCTCCCCCCCCAGAATGTCCTCCCGAATCTCCAGTCCCGAGCTGTCCTGTACCCCGTCCGAATGAGCGCCCTTGCCTCCCTCCTCCACCACCGTATCTCCACCTCTGCTCCTCGCAATGGGTGATACCCTCCTGCGCGTCGCTCCTGGCGTCTCCCAAGCTGCCAGTGCCGGACGGGACTCCGACACGGCCATTCCACACCACCCGTCCCATGTCCTCCATCGAGTCTCGCCAACCGACTACACTCCTCCCGCCTCACCACAGCCCCAGATACCGTATGCTGCCACAAAGGGTTTTGGCGCGCTCCGCTCAAAGCACCCAACCCAGCTCCAGATGCACGCGGTAGCCGCTCAGCCTTACGACCGTCCCACCTACAGTCCAACGCCTGCCGACAGCCCGACCATCCCTTCGCCCAAATACTCTCTACGACAAAGAGCCCCTTCTCTCCTCCGTCATGCCGCCGTACCTTCTCCCCGCCATGCAAATCCACCTTCTTCTACCCCAATACCCATGTCCCCAACAGCCGCTTCGGCAATGTCACGTCAGGACAGCGCCCCTTGCTCGCCCGATCTTCGCACCATCTTCAATCCTCTAGCTAGTAATCCGGTCAACTCGAATGGCCCAACATGGAATTCATCCAACGAGGACCTCCCAGGTCCCCCGGCTGCGCCATTCCGAGCCCGAGGAATGACTGGCCCCCAGTCGTCTTTTCAGCCGTCGCTGAGGGCCGCTACCTCCATACCAGATTATGCACAGCATCATGCAAATGAGCGGGCAAACCTCTCAGGCACGTACAAGCCTAACAGAGGCGTGCCTAACTGGTCTCACAACGATTACTACCCTCCCCCGGCTCGACCATTCCGAAATGAGGAGCCAAGAGCTAGCTTTAGATCTGGATTCACAAACGCTTCATCGAGCCTAATGGAGACAAGCGGCACAGAACGAAGTAGTATCATTACTGCTCGTAGCTCTATTGCTAGCGACCTGCACAGTGGCATGTACTCAAGAGACCAGTCAAGAGATCGCAAACGGGATCGGGATGACTCCCCAGAAACAATGCTTACTTCAGATATTGCCGAGGAAGAAGAACAGCTAGACGCTGTCAGTGACGTGCTCGATTCGTACTACTACGATGAAGAGGATGATGACCGCAGCCCGATTGTCGAGCCGCATGATGACCATTTTGGAAATCCTTCACCCACTGCCCTTGACTCTGAACCTCCTGAGCTGTCTCAAACACCGTCCTGCGATTTCGACTCTCTCGACTCCTTCCAATCCAACGAAAGCCTCAAGCGATGGGACGAACGGCCCTACCCACGCGCAGAAGACTCAACAGAGAATCACACCGAGCAGAAAAAGCTGCTAACTATTCGTACGACGTCTGAGTCAGGCTCTGATCTCGATGTACACAATGCAAATGCGATAGAACCGAAAACGCTGCAAGTGGACCACATGCACAAGGGTCAAGTGAGCCCCTACCAGGCTCCGTATACACCAAGGACCATCCAAGCAGTAGTGCAGCTTCCCAAAAAGAGATTGTCGGTCACGATGAAACGGTCCAGCGCGGATATGCCCCGTCGGGTCTCAGTCACCCTACAGGCTTTGTCCCTTAGAACCACTGAAACCACAAATTTAGCAAACACCAAAGGACATCGTCACTCAAAGAGCGCCCACGCAAGCCGCTCTCAGATGGATAACATTCGTCGTGAGATATCTGGACTTCCTCAATTGCCCACTAACAGATCTCGACTCTCACGTCAAGATTGGGCAAGTATTGAAGCCTACTCGAAGCGGCACAGCAAAAGACCCAGTCGCTCGCGTACCTTCTCACATGACTCGAGTGCCGGTGCTAATGGCCCGCAATCTCCGCCAGTGCAACGATCACAACCTCTCCCGGAACTTGACGAAGATGAGGCAATCCCCCGTCGCGCTTCTACTAGTGTCTTCGATCGAAAGAGTGCATTGCTCGATCTGGGCAAGATGGCCCAACTAGCTCCGGCTAAAGGTAAACCAGAACCAGCTCAAGATTCTGACATGTCTTCTGGGCTCCCAATTCCCGTGGTTATGCCCGGCCTGCGCAAAACTGCTATCCCTGTGGAAAGGGATCGTTATGGCTTCAAAAAGGCCTCTGAGAAGATTAGTGTCCAAGAGTACAATGCTTGGGCAGCAAGATACGAAGAGCACATTGCACGTCGACGTGGTAAATGGATTGCTTTGATGACCAAGCAAGGACTACCGACCGACGACCCGACGACATTCCCGGAAATGTGCGAGAAGGTCAAGAGATATGCACGCAAGGGTTATCCTCCTGAGTGGCGAGGCGCCATGTGGTGGTATTACTCTGGCGGTCAGCACATGATCACACAAAAAGAAAATGTTGGTCTCTACAAATCGCTTGTAGCCCGTTTACGACGAGATGAAC
This sequence comes from Bipolaris cookei, assembly GCA_002286855.1. Taxonomy (NCBI): domain Eukaryota; kingdom Fungi; phylum Ascomycota; class Dothideomycetes; order Pleosporales; family Pleosporaceae; genus Bipolaris; species Bipolaris cookei. The sequence continues at coordinate 118,961 of NRSV01000048.1, read as the reverse complement.
TCAACAAGGACGACAGAGATGCTATTGAACGCGACCTCGACAGGACTTTTCCCGACAACATTCATTTCCGACCTGAACCAGCGACTGATTTGCTAGACGGGGAGGACGATGACGAGCCTGCGCTGATTCAAGACCTTCGCGAGGTCTTGTCATGCTTCGCTCTGAACAACCCCAATATTGGATACTGCCAATCGCTCAACTTCATCGCTGGTCTTCTGTTGCTCTTCCTCAAGCAAGACAAGGAAAAGGCCTTCATTCTCTTGACCATTATTACGCAAAATCATCTCCCAGGCGCACACGCTCGTAGCCTTGCGAATACCGAGGTCAATGTTCTCATGATGCTGATCAAAGATTATCTACCCAAGGTTTGGGCCTCAATCAATGATACCGATCTCATCAATACCGGCGCTGGCTCTTACGCCCACCCCAACTCCAAGTTCCAACGCCAACCTACTGTTGCTCTTTCGTGCACATCTTGGTTCATGAGCATCTTTGTCGGTGTACTTCCGATTGAAACCGTCCTTCGTGTATGGGATGCTTTTCTATACGAGGGTCCACGCGCTCTGTACCGCTACGCCCTTGCCATTTTTAAGCTTGGCGAGCCGGAAATTAGAAAGTACCGTCCAGGCGACGGTGAAATATTCATGGCCGTTCAAACGCTGCCCAGGCGCTGTCTGGACCCGAACATCTTGCACGATCTGGCGTTCGTCAAGAAGGGTTTTGGTAATCTGTCACAACAAGTAATTGACCAGAAACGTATGTTCTGGCGCGAACAAAACATAATTGCCCATCAAAATTCTGTAAAGAACAGCAACGGCCGCCGCCATCATGGACACCAGGTGGAAGATGACGAGGATGGCGACAGAGATAGCCTCCGGAAGGCCATGGGCATGAACGTCCTGCGCCGTCGCGCATCCCGCAAGTTCCGCAAAATGGGTATGAAGTGAAGCAAGTCTTCCCCCCCCCCTCGTCCACTATCATAGTAAAATTTCGCCCCGTGGCAAGACCATGCAAAGAATTCCTTTCTTCAAAAATTTTATGGCCCACACAACATTTTGCAGCTTTTTTTCCTCCCTCGGTTCTTGGACGTTGTCTTATTTTCGGCGCAACATCAAAAAAGGGGACATACACACACACATACATATGGGTAAAAAATGGCTTCCCTGAAGAAAGATGCATTTGTTTAATTTTTCTGTTTCTCTTGTACCATAATTACGATATACCCTTTGCGTGGGCGCTCTTTCTCTTCCTCTCCTTTTACTTTTCTTCAACAATTTTTTGTGAAAGGGAGGAGAAATGTAGAAGACCTCTTTTCCTTTTCCTTTTCCTCTCTCTTCTTTTTCTCCCGTCTTTTGATTTTAGATTCAAACCGGCGTGCGCGTGTATGTGTGTGCGAGTTTTTGAGTTCACAAAGCATAGCATTTTCCTCTCTTTTTACCTTCTAGCATAGCGAAAGTTGTTTTGATTTTGAGAAATCTTTTCTTTGGGAAGGGGATATTTAACATGCATTTTTTTGCTTGGGTTAAATGATTACGCGACGATGTTATGACACTCATCAAATATTTAAAATCATACCCGTTTTTATATACATAAAAGGTGTTTTGATGGTGCTTTGACTTGGTTGAGAAGAAAGAAAGACGAAAAGTACAACAACATGCATGAGCCGAAAGCTCCCTCCCTCCCCCCTCCCCCCCCCACAAAAAAAAAGGAAAAACGGACAACCCCGTCTATGCACGTCGTTGTCGTTCTCCCTCTATTTTATTTTTGCACAATTCCTATAGGAACGATATATCACTCTCGCTTCTCTTTTACAACCACATCACTCACACTGTATCCCTCACAACTTACTCTCCCTCGCCTTCCCCTTCCCTTCCCTCTCCATCCCCCCATCCATCTTCTTCTCCTCCCTCTCCACCGTCAACCTCGCCGGATCCCCCAATATCGTCTTCTCAACCCTCCCTTCATGCCGCTTAATCCCCAGCGTCCCTATAACCCGTCGACTATCCACCTCCCCTTTTTCCTCTCCCTTCCTCTCCCCCTTCCCCTCTCCCTTCCCCTTACTTTTTCCTTTGACTATTACCTCTTCAGCGGTACCCCCAGCAGCACCCACCCCACCATTCCCCACGGCTCTCTTATCCGGCCCGCCTGCTGCGGTGCCGAGGGTACAGTAGGGGGTGCTGGGTGTGGGGGCTGAGGTCGTAGTAGAGGAGGGTGAGGCTATAAGAGACGAAGAGGAGGTGGGGGTTTGCAAGGGAGATGGTGGTGGGGCCGAGTCGTGGGGTGGAAGGGAGAAGGAGGCGTTTTCGGGGATTAGGCTTGTGGCGTCGCTGAGACTGGGGGGAGGTTGGGAGGAGGATGAGGAAGACGGGGAGGAGGGGCGGTTGGGATGCGAGAGGGTGCCGCGGACGGAGCGGGAGTGGGGTGTGTTGACCTTTTTTTTTGGGGGGGGGGGGGGGGACGTAGGCGCGAGATTGGGTCATGAGTGGAGTACACATACAGTTTGAAGACGGAAGATACAGAGAAAGAAATGGATGAGGGTAGGGTAGGGGAATGTGATTGGTGCGAAAACCCTTCGCTTTCCCATCCACCTCAAAGTACATTCAACCATCGTTCAGTGGACCACGGCCATCGTACCATCCCCATCTCTCACATGCTCCAGCAAGCAAACAAAAATAAAAAGAATAAGAAATAAAACGTAAGCACGGCATGTACATATGACATGATACTCCCCTCTCTTCACTGCTTTCCTTAGTGTCAACGCAACCTCATTTAACCCAGTGAGAGAACCATCAGGCACCGGTTGGACGGAAGATAAACAAGTAAGCAGCTATATTGAATGAACAATGTTAAAAGAAAGTAGCGGGTTGGTGCTTTAAAATGGTTGAGGTTGAACCTGGTAAGAAGTAGATGACGTGAAACATGATAGTTTCGAACAATAAAACAATTTAATAGGACCTTTTGTTGGTGTTTGTGGATTTTTAATCTATCTGAGGGAGGACATAGATCAAGAATACAAGATGGCAATCGGTAATGAAAAAAGGGTTATTGAAACAAACAAACAGCGGGCAAGCAAGTAAGCACAATCCCAGTAATGACATCACCAACAGAAGACAAGGCACACAAAAAATTGAACAATGCACACGGATTTCTCATTTTTCTTTGGTAGCTTTAAGAAAAACCTTTCGAGTCTGAATATAGATAAAAAAGACTCGGTCTTGTCTTTTGTGAAGAAAAACCACACACACTTTCTTTGTCATCTTCCTCCTCACTTTGAATTAACCACCTCGAATTTTTCCCCTTCCCCTTCCCTTTCCTCCCCTGCCTGCCATTGCCGAAAAACAAGGTATCACGTTCCCACCAACCCCATGACCGTAGTAAATGCAAATGAGGAAAAAAAAAGGTGTGGAAAATGAATAAAAAGGCGGAGGCCAGAAGTCCCGCCAGCCGACTCTTCAGAAAAGAGGAGCTAGAAGAAAAAAGAGGGTGCAAAGAGAGGGGTTATTCGTGTCATGAGACATGTCATGTTTCAAGACGAGGGATGTCCCGCTTCAGCCACGAACAAACAAAAGTCACCCCCCCCTCCCCCTTTGCTTTGTCTCCCTCTCTCGTTCAGAAAACTCGTAGAAACCATAACTCGAAAAGGAAAACAAAAGGACATTTGGAGACCAAATCGGGTAACCCAAAATTATTTCAAGGAAGTCTGGACATGGGAAATAAAAAAGGTTGCGTGTGAAGAAGTGTGTGTGTGTGTGTATGGGGGAGGGGGGGTATAACCGTGTGTTGTCCATGGACGGCTAGGTGCTGTCACTAAACGTATGAAAAAAATTGGTGGCGCAGATTTCCCCAAGTAATAAATGCCGAGTCGAAAGGGTAATAATGAACATCGCGCGAGGGCGTGTTGAAAATAGAACCAGGTATGAAGCGAGAGTGGTGCACTACGGACATGATGAACTCCGACATGCGCCATGGGTGTGTGATGGAAATGACAAAAAGAGAAATTACAGTAGACAAAAGAACATTGACGGTAGTGGCAAAAACATTACGAGTGGAACAGATCCCAGGCTCTTGCACAAAGTCCAATGAATTCCTCCTTCTTTCTGAGCTGCGTCTCTGGCGAGTCGCGGCCGGCGCCGAATGGGCCCAGGCGAGGCTGTTGGCGGCCCAGCGGAGGGGTGCCGTTGTCTTGCTCATACTCGTCGCGGCCACGTCTCCGGGAGCTAGTGCTGCGCTGCGACTCTGGGCGGACATGGTGTGTTGATGAGGCATTCTTATTGGGCATTGGCGATGGGGGCGTTGGGGGCTGGTGGCCACCGTAGTGGACCAATCGGGGGAGCAGATCTTCTCGGCCACCTGACATTTGCTGGACTGCCTCCTCAGCAGACTTGTACTCGCGGGGCCTCGATGTTGGCGGAGGCTGAGTAAACTGTGGGGGCGGGAAGCTGGGTGATTGCATCGGGGGCTGTACGTTTGAGTGCGATGAATGTCCAGGGCTGCCATTGTTGTAGGCGTTGCGTGCAGTTCCAAGAGGCTCAGGGAAGACGTCCGAGATGGGCGGTAACCGGTTGCTGGTCTGCTGGGCCGGGACATGGTGAATGTGCGAGGACTGTGACAGGTTTGATGGCGCGTTGGTGTGCCTTGATGATGGTGCGTTGCTGCGCAGGCCAGTGAAGGTTTGGTTGAGCGGCGCCGACTGGATGACGCGGTCGTTTGCAAACGACTGGTGTGAAGGAGGCGCAATAGAGAGGGCTGGAGGAGGGCCCTTGCGGCGCGAGGTCTGAGGAGTCTTTATTGTGCGGCTAAAGGCGCCAATCTCTGTGCCTGGACGGGGCTCATCTGCCTCTGATGGACCGCCCTTGCCGTGCTTCTGGCGGGCCTCGATAATCTGTCTCTGGCGCTCTCTTACATCGAGACTCCGTTGGAGCTGCTCGCGCATGGTGGGATCCTGAGTATGGAAGCCAGGTGACAGGCAGGCAAGGCCTACATCGAGCAGGTTTGCAGAGGGCTGGCCAGAGGGGCGTGCTGTAAGGGCGCCGGACGAATGGACAATGTTGTGGTTGGAGAGGTTGAGGCGCTGGGGTCGGTGTCGGGTGGTGGTGGGCATGTCTGGCGAGGAAGGCTCCTTCTTGACGACTATCTTGGGGGCCGGGCCGCGGGATCTGCGCGACGAGGGACGGTTAGACATGAGGGACATGATGTCTCTGTGCGGAGGGGACATTGAGGTGGAGGTGGGTGACGAGGCCGACATTGGGCGGGATGAGGGAGAGTGTGAGGCAGAGGAAGAAGAAGAGGCAGAAGATCGGGAGGAAAGACTAAACGACGTACGAAAGAGGGGAGCGCTTTGCCTCTGCTCTGTGCTGTGCACCTGGACTGGAGGAGGTAGGTGAAGCATTGTCGTGGGGGGGCAGTTTGTTGGTGCGAGAGGTAGGCGTCAGTTGGTGGGGAGAGGAAGTCGAGGGCGCAATGGGAGCATATGTCCTCGAGGAGCCTACGCCGTCGACGGACGCTGGTGCCGCATGCTGGGCAGGGGCCGGGGGATTGGCGACAACGGTGGTCATGGTCGCGTGTGGGCGCCGGTGTGAGAAAGCAATGGGTTGGGGCAGGTTGATTGTAGGAGGGTGAGTGCGGCAGGGTCTTGTAGGAAGTCCGCTACACCAAGTGTCGAGGGATGTGCGCAGCCGGGGCAGATCAGAGGCTGGTGCAACACGGGCGCCGGGGGGTGGTGGATGGCAGGGAGGGCGGTCTAGCGAAGCGGGGCAGGCGAGGAGTGCTACGAGCCAGCAAGCAAGCAAGCAAGCAAGCAGGCAGGCAGGTATGCAGGTGGCGGGCAAGCAAGTGGAGAGGGAGAGAGAAAAGGTGAGAGGAGAAAAAAAAAGCGGCGGCGAAAGCGAGAGGGCGTGGGCGCAGGCGTGTGGGCGTGGGCGTCGAGGGCAGATAAAAATGGGGGGCACGGATGCCGGGCAGCTCTTGGAGTGTTGCTGCTGCGAGCGCTCGGCAGGCAGGCGGACAGGGCCAGGATGGATGGAATGGGTGGATGGGATGGGATGGGATGTGCACACGCACATGTGGGCTAGCCGTCTTACTCTAGGACAGCCTCGAGACGCCAGGCATGGGCGCGAGTATTGGGGCTTAGGGCGAGCAGATGTGGCGGCCAACCGCTGTTTCGCATAGGCACGTCGACGACAGTCAGCACCACTCAGCACCGCGTTACAGGCCCCATTGCCAATACTTGGCCGGCCGCCAATCACCACTCCCGCTGCCTGCTGAGGCCACCCGTGTTTCACGCCTGCCCATGCCCCCGTTTGACCACGCCCGAAGCGGCCGACGGTGGAGAGCGAGGGCTGCCGACGAGGCCAGCCTACGGCCCCGCGCGAATTGGCCAGGCACATGGTTCATGGGGCGCGCGTTTCACCATGGCCCTTGTAGCGAGTGGGTGCGTGTTACTTGGACAGTCGAATATTTGCCAGCACCCATGTCCCGCCGCCCTCACACGTGGCTGTCAATTCTGCTCGCTGTGTGTCTCTGTCTCTGTCTCTGTCTGCGTCTGTGTGCTGGTGTCCGTGCGTCCATGTGTCCGTGTGTCCATGTGAGAATGTGGGAATGTGAGAGCTATCTTCATACTACTGCTATATTATTCCCTGACCATCAATGTGTTCGCGCCAGGGAGATTGCGCCTTCCCTTTCGATATGATGATTACCACACCTGTCCATGTGCATATACTTACCTATTACTATTTCCTTACCTACACACATGCCATGTCCAGGATACATTCCCTACCCTACCCTACCCTACCCTACCGTGACTCATCCCTATCCTTATCCCCATCCCTCATCAACCGCCCGTCACGAGACCTGCCAGCGAAACCTATCCTGAAACATCCAACCCTCTTTTTTTTTCCGCCACGACACGCCGACTGAACGCTGTCCATCGCGCCTGCCACGCCGACTGCCACGCCGCCTGCTGGACCCTTTTTTTTCGCTTGTCGAATAGTACAACGCCTCCGACAAATGTCCATACTCACTTACACGCAACATACTTTGCCCAGCCCGTGCCCGCCCCTCTTCGGCTTGTCTGTGTCCACCATGCTCACTGACGTCGCCATGTATCTACATGCGTCCGTATTGTAATGCATCCACCACAGTAAGCAATCATCTACACACATCCACCGAGTGCCTGCCATGCCTGCCATATTTGTCCCCTTCCAGCTCTTGCATTGACAAACCACTCATCTCACCTCCACATCCACCGCCCATCCCAACTCTTAGCATCCCCTCCGTCTGCCTATATCGCCCTCCCTTACTCTCGCTTCCGCCCGTCTACTGCATCGCTTCGCGACAATCTACCGGGTCCGGCCTGAAAACTACTCCCTCCGCCTGGAACCAGTGGGTCTGCCTGTCTCTCCATCTCTGCTTGCATCCAACCCACGCGCTGGGATAAGATAAGGCTGTGTCACCGCTAGCTGCCACTCCGGCAAAAGATCATCTGGCCTTCCCCTTTGGGCCCTCGGCTTATTGCGACTGCCAATCACGCCCCCTAGCCCTTGCCCTCGCCCTCGTACCAGTACTTCGTCTTTGGCTGCCACTGCAAACTCGCTCAAAGTCTCACCTTGACGTCCTTGGTGTCCGCCCAAACGCTCCCAGCCCGTCCCGGATCTCGGTCCGGCTCCCTAGACCCTCTCAACATGAAGCAGTCCATAGCCTTTTTCTTCAACTCACACGACCCAAACAACGCCTCCTGCCGCCTCTAGACAACAACCGGTTCCGTACCACCATTCCCACTTGCCTCGCCTGTCCCACCTTCTTCACTCGGTACTCTCTCCGCCCATGTCTGCCGTCCCAAACCCTCTGCTGCCGTTGCACCAATACTCTGCCCTCGTGTCCAGTCTCACAGAACTGTAATCTGCCATGCGCCTCATCCCTTTTGGGCTCCACTCCAACGACTACGCAAAGTTTGCGGATGCCTTCCGCAAAAAGCTCCCATGCATGTTTCCACTGATCGTCATTAGCTCCAGCGCACTCCCTCATCCGCAAAAACAACTTTAACCTGTGTAGATCTCTATAACCAAGTACCTTCTTGATCCTACAAGCTTTCATTGCCGGCCTTTTTGCGTCTCGCCTAGGACCGTTTCAAAAACACCGTTGCATGACCGCATTACCAATGCCGTGTCACCGAGACCCTTAACTGGCCGTGGTCCACGATGCACAGCAGACCACCTGCAGCATCACCGGCTCTCGTGTTGCCAAATCCGAACGGGCAATAAACAAAAACCTATTACAACAAAATAAAATTAGCTACTCCCTCAACATATTGATAGTTCATGTCATCGTGCCATCCCGTCCATGACGACAATATGCTTCTCTGCTACTCCATTCACACCCTCGTCACTGCCAACCACTATTCCGCTCTCAATCCGGAGCTCCGCATCCATTCTCGGCCACCACGACACCTCAAACAAACAAACTATGCCCTTTTCGTCGCCCCTCGGTGATTAGCTTTCCGCACTACCCCGGAAACTCTATCTTGGTAAGGCGGCTGCACTAGTCGCCATTCCGACAAAAGTACTACTATCGCAAGGTATCTTATTGTTATCGTCGATGTAAGTATACACTGATTGTTGGGTAAGCGATATTACTATGAATATCTCGACCGAACATGGTACTAGGGTAGATGACTCGTTATTGATTGCCTGATTCAGGGGGTTTCTTCCACCCATGGTGCATTGACATTGAACCTTTCCCCCCCCCACGTCCTTGCAATGCGATAAAAATAACCATAGTTGTTTGTCTTTTCTAAAAAAAGGAAGCAATCGAGCAAAGTTTAATGCATTGAGTTGTTACCAGGAAGTAAAATAAATGTGCCATGCACGCCTCTTGCAGCATTAAACTCAAATTTCACCTCATGCATTTGGAATGCACTTCACTTGCAATTACTCGACATGAGAAGCATACGCAATGTTTGTATCACTTGAGTAGACCAATTCAAGACGAGTTCAATCGCAAATGTCAATTCATCATCAAGTTACCCATACCATGCTAATAAGACAAGTAGTAGAAAACAGTCCAACAAAGAAACAAACAAACAAGATGGCTATACCAGCTTGCAATCTTGAACCCATGGGGAAAGAAAAAGGAGAGGAGTAGAGGAAAGAGGGAAGCTATTACATATATGCTATACCCAATTGAGACCCCAGAGAAGAGCAGAAAGAGAGAAAAAAAAAACCCCAAAAGATTGCCAGTGGAGGGGGAAACCATGTGACGCTGCTCCCAGTCTCCCCTTTTTTTATCATGTCCCCTTCACATGTAAAAGTTTCTCCTTTTCTTTTTCAAGCCTTGTAGAAGGGATGCTGGAATGTGAAAATCATTACCACAGACTCGTCTCATCTTTTTTTCCCTTCAACCAGCAAAAGGGCCGCACTCTACGCCTTCAGGGTACCGTAGTCGGCATTCCCCCGCTCGTTCAAGCTAAACTTGCCAAACTCCTTCTCAAGAACCGGCGCCTTAGCCTTAACCTCTTCTTTTTTTCCCTTGGCACCTTGCTGGCCCTTGGCCTCCTCAACCGGAGACTCGACAACCGTGTCCTCGGAGTCCTCTGCACTCTCGTCGGCAGACGCAGACACGGAAGACGACGCAGGCGGGTCGTCCTTCTCGGCGAGCTTGGGATCAATTTCCTTTTCCGCCTGCTCGTCCAACTTGCTCGTCTCGCCCTCTACATCCACGAGCTCCTCGCCCTCGGCCGGCTCCTCGCGCGCATCCGGCACCGTTTCCTCGTCAAGCCGCCAGTCCTGGATCGCGCGTATAATATCAACTGCCAGCTGCCCGTTCTTGCGCAGCGCCTTGTCCCAGTGTGGCGGGATACCTGTGTTAGCCACGACCATCATGCGCGCCACAGCGTGCACAAGCATATGTCGCATCGGGCTCGATTCCTCCGTGTTGGCATATATGTACTGCACGCGGCGTAGTCCCGGGTATGAATCACTGTACTTGTACCACTCGCGCACCACCTGCAGGACATCGGCTACCAGCGCGGGGATTTCAAACTTCTCCGCCATCAAGTACAGGTCAAAGGCCGTGCCGAGATCTGCTTCCTCGCGCGGAACAGGCAGGCTGGAGGAGTAGAGCCAGCCGACGAATGTCTTGAAGGGGAGGTCTTCCTCATCGGGTAGCCCGAATGACTGCGTGCGCGATGACGTCGATGACTTAGAGTAGAAGATTTTGCGGAAAAAGGGCGAGTGGTGGCATATTAGTTTTTCGTGGAGAATCCAGTGCGTGTTCTCTGGTCCGACGTAGATGTCTACCATTGAGCGCGAGAGGAGCCTAGAAAAGTATACTTGTGAGAAACGACGTTGGTCTACTGCGCTGGCGTGACTTTAAAACGTACTCATTGAGCGGCTTGTCTTGAACATTAGACATGATAGCTATACGATTTTATCCCTTCTTTTCCCTAGAATACTCTCTTTCTTTCGTCTCTCCTTTTCTTTCGGTCGTGGCGGCCCTCGTAATAGGATAGATACGAGAAACCTCTTCGTCCTCACTCTTTTTAAACAATCCACCTCTCCTTTTCAGTCAGGTGAAAAAGAGAGAAAAAAAGGGTGGTGGGAGAGGGAAGAAGCGTATGCGAAAACTAAGTGTATGTGCGTATGTGTGCAAGCCTCCTGCTTTTCTTGCCTTTCTCCTCAACTTGAAAAGCACAATGACGTAGTTTGCGTGTGACATGCGGGTGGGCTGGACTTGCGTGCCAACGCCACTCACGCGTGTCGCCTGCCTTGGAAGAAAAGCATCCTTGCGCTTGCACCCCCCCTCCCCCTTTGCCCGTCATACATAGTAATGATGGGGACGCTTGGGTTTGCGTGCGTGCGACGGAAGAAAGAATCCCATCTTCTACTGGCGATATGCGCATATAGGGGATTCTGGACGTGTCGCTCTGTTTTTTACATTATATGTATGCATGAAAATGTGTGTGCGTGTGTCTTTAACTTTGCTTTTCCTTTCCCTTATTCCCCGTGTCTCAGGTGCGGCGCTGGTTGGGCTGGCGAAGATTGCATCATGCTGTGTTACATACTTAGAAGAAGAGGCAGGGATGGTTGTAAGAGTGACGTCGATGGTAAAGTTATTACACTAGAGTATAAGCGAGATTGATGATGAACCGCTGTTCTATGGGTCCAACGTTCTGATTCGTCTACGTACGTACTCCAGTCGATTGTCCAACATCATCTAATCGACCTGTCCACATGCAAGTTTCACAATGCGATAATACTCTCTTTTGCAAAATGCAAATGGGATACCTAACCGTGTATTTCTGTCTGCCCACAACACACAGTCAATGACGCTTTAACTCCCCACGCGTAAAATCTCCGCAGCCCTCAACACTGCCCTCGCACTCTTCGCAATCCACTCCTGCGCCGCGTCCGCATCCCCTTTATTCACACTGTCCGTGACTGCAGGAAACACATCAGCCCCATACCCATTGTCAATGCCCGGCGCACTGATCACATTCTTGAACGTTTCACGGCCAGGTAATCCACCCGACGACGCAAAGCCGCGCGAGAAATCACGGAATTTCGCATTTACCACGCCCAGCATCACCGTGTCGTGGAATCCCACGGCCGTCTCTGCAACCCGTGCAATACTTGCAGCCTGAATCTCAAACTCTGCAATCGCATCGCCCAGCGGCGCGAGATCCAAGTCCCTTGCCAATTCAGAGTCTGCGATTGTTTCGTTGAGCTCGGAAAGGTAGGATTGCAGGACTGTGGCAGTGTTGGGGAGGTCCCAGGGGATGAGGGCGTCGTCGGCAATGTGGTAGGCGATGAGGGTGAGCCACTGGCCGATTGCCTTGTGCAGCTTGAAGTCTGGATCGCCGAAGCGCGACATCCAGGCGTACGAGTCATAGTTGGAGTGGTAGTGGTAGATGGGGTCGGTTTTGCCGCCGTCGGAGCCAATGTCGATCTAATAAATGTGTTAATGGTGAAAGAGTAGGTGGAGATATGTGGGAACATACACATGCGATGCCGTTTTGGTAGAAACTGGCATAGTCGGAGCCACTACCCAATGGTGGAATTTCTCCCTGGGTAGTGTTATGCCACATGTCGTAGAGCGTGGGGAAATCGCCCCAGCCTTCGGGGAATAGGACCTTTTTCATCTGTTCTACGACCATGGTGTGTAGCTCTCCACTGCCGGAGAACGAGGTCCTAGGACCAGACACTGCAATGTCGAGGTTGAGATAGGCGACTACACTTGTTGTGAGCCAGGGCAGATGTGATTCAACCCATTCAGTGGAACCCTGGAGGCCGAATTCCTCAGCGTCCCAAGACCCAAGGACGCTGTGCTGTGTGTTAGTCAATGCGGATTCCGGCGTGGACTTGACATACATTGTTCTCCTTGGCTTCCATCCCTTTGCCACCAACTTTCCAAACGCATTCGCCAGCTCGATCAAAACAGCACTGCCAGAATTCGGATCCGCAGCACCGCCAATAACCCATGCATCGCGGTGGTTTCCAATCACTACGACTTCGTCGGTAGTCCCATTGATGACACCAATGACGTCCCACGCTGGGGCTACCCATCCGTTCATGAGATGATCTATGTGTAGGAGCGCACCAGGTGCCGGACCGCTATCATATGTCATGTTACTGAATCCGCCAGCCCACCCGCTACGATTTGCTTCCTTGGCAGATACGCCGTGGCCTCTGAGAGCTTCAAGGAGTGGAAGAGAATCTTTCATGCCGATGGGGATTGACGGGATCGAGGGAGTATACAGGGAGATATTTCCGCGAGGAGAATCCCACGAAGAAGCCCAACCAACAGTCGTAGGATCACCAGAGTACAGTGAAGAAAAGCGTACGCTACCTCTCTGAATCGAAGAGGGGTTCCTAGCAGGACCATCTACCCATCGTCAGTACTCACTCAAACAAAGCGTAACACAAGGGCACCAAACCAGGATAAGCCTTATACCCATTCTCAACCGTAACCTCGCCATCATCTAACGGATCCGTAAAAAGCACACACCCCGCCATCCCATTATCCTGCGCATTTTTAACCTTCGTCCCACGATATATCCCTCCATAATTCGCAAGCGCAATTTTTCCCTTCAACTCAATCCCTGCGTCCTTCAGGACCTGAAAATCCGCTCGTGTGCCGCGTCTGCCCGCCCACAAACACATTCGCATCAGCTCCCCAGCTCTACGAGACTTGTGTGAAGGGAAAATGGAAAGAACAACTCACCCAACATACACATACTCTGCCCTAACATCCCCACTAGCACTCATCCCATGATACGCCGGAATTATGTTAGGATATCCACTCGTCTCGTCCTCCACCAGCACATCCTCCACCAGCCGCGCCTCATGCAACACTTCTCCCCCTAAACTCTCCAGCCGCAGCGCTGAGCGCTCAGGATACGTATACCAAATCGGGAACTCGACAACGTTTACCTCGCTGAACCCTGCGGCTCGCCATTTCTCCGCCGTCCACTCGGCCATGGACCGGTTATGCGTGCCGAGGTGGTCGCCGTGCGTGTAGTATGAGGACCATGTGCTCAGGCTTGTGGCATCGAAGGAATTGAGGAGTTGGGATTCGGTGGGGGTGAGGGGGGGTGGGTAGGCGGGGGTGTCGCGGATGGTGTGTTTGAGGGGGTGCTGGGAGGAGGAGTGGCGTTGGATACGGGTGTGGAGAAGGGTCCAGTCGCGTTGGCAGGCGTGGGTTAGGTCTGCGAGCTGGAGGAGGAGTGGGAGGAGTTTCCAAGGCTCCATTGGGGTTTTTTTATATTCTTGTGTAATAAAGATTATTTTAAGGGTGATATACGATATCAATGGACTACTACATACATATAAATCCCATCTGTGCACGAAAGTAAAAGTGTACAAAACGTAGTCTACCTTGACGCCTCACTCCTTCCTTTTTATACCCCAACCTCAATCCTTTATCTCCTTCCCCTCCTCCCACTTTTTTTTTCATTCTTCCTCCATCATACATTTCTTGCTACTGCAACATGCATGAACCCCGCCTTCTGCAGCGCTACGTACACTCTGAGAATAACAAGGAAATTTCACGCAGATATGTCATGCTTTCCCCACCAACCTACCTGCCCTTTCGAGCATCAATCCGCGGGCAGGGAGCAGGGAGCAGGGAGCAGGGAGCGGGGAGTGGGGGTTGTGCGGTTGAGTTACATGCAAGTACCGTTGCAGTTGTGTCATTGTAGTGCAGGACTTGGCATACATTATTTTGCGGCTTTAGCTGCATGTTATAATCGGTTTCCTAAGACAGGGTTTGGTGGGGGGGGGGGGAGGTGCATGGAAGAGGTGCGATATAATTGGCTACTAAAAAATCTTAGTCTTTTTGAGTATAGTAGGTGTAGTAGAATGTTGGGGACATACGTTTGCGGATGGCGCATGGTTGTGGGATGAATAGTAGGGTGTGTATTGGAATCTCGATTACGTATCTCGCCTATAGTGGATAGCTGGAGGAGCTGACTTAAGGAGCTAGATTAGTGAGCAGCCACAGCAACAAGAGTAGCACGTAGTTATAGCAGTGGATATATATTAGAGTAATACAGAGCTAAAGCTGCACCTCTCCTCAGCGCCGTTTACAGGCTGTAATCATAATATTAAGAAATACTAGGGTTGAAAGCGAAACCGAAGCGCCGTTGGAGGTAGGCCCAACTGCTACGATACTCTAAATTGAGGGAAAACCCTTGAGGACCCATCAAATCACCCTCCCCCCAGACCAAAAGAACTACGGGTGGATATACAGCTTGGTTCGAAAGTTTTAAATGTGGGCCGGATATCTAGCCTTTGCTCCATCAGTCTGCGAAAGGCTGTATTGTAATCTAGAATGTTCGATATTACTGATTAGATATCGAGCTCCAACTAGTGCTGACTGAAGTCGTAGCTAGTTTTAGAAAAGCAGCTTACCACCTAGGTAAGTTTAGTCTCGCCCCTTTTCACAGCCTCATATTGAAAACTTTTGGACTTGTATGTATACATAGTCCCATCTGAACCTTGAGTATCTGGTAACGTCACTAAGGACATTCATCTGTCCCACACAACTGCTAGTAGCTAACCAGGGTATACGGATACACTATTATCAGCTGTGATGATGGTCTGATCAGCAGGAGGTTTGCCTATATAGAAAAGTTATTAGTGCCTGACATGTGCTACTGTAAGCATAAATCTATTTAACTTTCGGTGCCTTTACTGCCATTTTCCTGGTGGACCGAAATACCTGGATAAAAAACTACCCCTACCACAGCAGTGCAACTACGTGAAATACCACCAACGCCACTTACCTAGACATCAAAAGTATGCAAATAAATAATGGTCTACTTTCTTAAAAAATTCTGCACGTTGTGTAGAGTTTATAGCGCCCTTTGAAGTGATTTAGGTTATGATTTGGGCTGATGTTAAGCGTAATTTTAAACTGGCTATCTCGGTTCCCCAAGAGCCTTGCCCACGTCGATCCTCTTTACCGAGGATCGTGGGGCTGAGGTAATTCAATTTCAGTCTTATATCAGAGAACCCTAACCTTACATACCGGTCTTCAAAGCGCTGGATAACTCTGGATAGGCTACGTTGCACACTGGTTACTCTGACTATTACACGGTGTCTGAAATTTTTTTCTATACCCACTCGTTTATGCGTCTTTGATTGACGTTCTGTTTAGCTATACTCGACGAGCTGTAAGAAGAGCCCTACCTTATGAGCCTGTAGCAACAAGCTATGTATTCACTTGTCGCTGCTGCCTTTCGGTCCGCACTATAGTTTAATCATCAAACTGACTAAGATGAGTAAGATACCTAAGCACTTATCTTGTTCAGACTTGTATAAGCTTCAACTATTTATGTACGTACTCCACACAGTGACGTAGGTAGAGAAGATGCGTACAGTCCGTAGAGCACGGGTACGTGTTTATCTATCTAATGGTCTGTAGTTACATATAATATATAAAGCACTACTATGCAGCGTCGATATTCCACCTCCATCTCCATCTCCACCTGCCTACCCAAGCAAAGACCTTGTTAACAACTCATCTATCGATCCCAATTGATCAAGCACGAATCACATTACAAAGACATAAACATGTTCCGCCACGCCTTTAAAAATCTCCTTTCTACCCTCCTGATGATCTCAGTCGCATCTTGCGCGGCGTTCCCTCACGAGCTGGTTCTTGAGCCTCGACAAGGCGGATGCCTGTCGGCACTGCCACGCCCCAACCCAGTCAACACGATTGGACGTATCTCATTCCAGAGGTACATCGACGAGCCGTCGAGTACCGGCGATGAGGCAGTAGCCTCGTGGTCACCCAATAACCTCGTTGACGTCCATATGACCATCCCGATAAATGTCGCTGCCACCCAAAATATAAACATCTCAGTCACCAACCGCGGCTCTAGTGCTAACGCCATTATTCTTACCAATTATCAGGACACTCGGGTATCTACTCAGCCTCGTGCGCAGATTAGGGTGACGGTACCTGCGCGGACACGCAGAAACGGTGCCGTTATGGCCGGTACGACATCCGAATGTGTGTATCTGCCACGCCTTGATGGCACTTGGTACTTCCAGGTTGAGCACGAATGAAAATAAGGGTTTTTTCCTTGCCAAGGGTTGGGCTATACTTGTCGAATCTCGATCTGCGTTAGAGAGAGAGAGAGAGAGAAAAAGTACGAAACAGCCGAACGCGGTAATCTGTGCAATTGTTAGAGATTTTTGTCATTGTACTTTGAACTAAGGTATAGTAAAGATAACTCTTGGGGACCTGTTAGGTTCCACCGGTGCTAGAAGTGTTACAGTATATATGTATATAGTCTCATCTGAACTATACTTTTCTTCTAAAAAAAATGCGTGTCAACTCACCTCTAGCTAATATATTTTGTGCCTGTCACGATACTCTGAACTGAGGTCCAGGAGGTCTAAATCTTGGGTACCAGTCGGGTACCCCTTGGGCCAGAGAAGCCAGTCACATGCACAGGGTATATAGTCTGTTGGGACATATATTGGAATCAAGCTGACGACACCAGTCTTACTTCGGGCTTGCTACGGGCATACAAGTCCCAGCAAGGGCATACGCGTCTCAGCAGGGGAACACACGTTTCAGCAGCTGCAGCCTTGCCTGCTACTGCTGAGTATATAGTTACATCAATAGCCCAATAGCTAGTCAACTCAGTCGAGTCTTCATTTGGTGTTTTGTGTAACTGCAATTGTTTTGACTCAACCACACCCTTTATTGTGCCAACATAGTCCCATCCGAATCTTGGGTAAACTCCTTAAAGATTCGTTTCATTTCACTCGTGACTGATATATTTTGTACCTATCTGCGAAATACCTTACACTTAAGGTATAATTTTCTAAAAGAGATATTGGAGAGATTTAAAATTTAAGATTCTCTAAGAACTGAGTAGATAATTAAACAGTTTACCTTGAATTAAAGTTTCGCAAGCTTAAATCACGCTTCTATGGTAAGATTTCCAAACTCTATCCAGAGACAGTTCCCTCATTAGGCCGTCGCACAAACAACATCTTTGGGCGAGCATTGTTCACACACGTGGTTTCAACTGAGACGCACATGCCGGCACCACCTCTGCAGCATGTGTTGATGACGCACAACTGGTTGGCGCCGCAGTCCGAGTTTGCTTTACACGCGGGACTGGAGCAGGATGTGCTGCCGGGGACACAAAGACCGCCACCGCCAACGACGGAGCCACAGAGACAGCCGTTACCACAATAGATGTAGTTGCGGCACGAGGAGCCAGCGCACTGAGGATTTGGGTTCACGTTCGCGCACACGCCGTTGGAGCAGCTGCCGCCGTTGGGACACTGGGGTGTTGTTAGATGCTGGTGAGGTGAAGTTGATAAGGTACTGGATATTTACCACGTTGCCGCATGAACCGCAGTTGTTGGAGTCGTTGTTGAAATCAGGCGGAGCCGCTGTCTCAGTGGCCTTGGTGACAACAGTTACTGTCGGGGTAATGTAGTCAGTTGCATCAACCTACACGAACAAATTAGACTATAGCCTTGTGAGAGAGTGTACTAGACTTACAGATAGCGTAGTTGTGACTTCCTCAACTGTGGTAATCTGAAGTGTAGCCGTGGCTGTTGCGTATTCAATGACAGAAGTAATCTCAGTGATGGTCTCTGTCGTTGTAGGCGTTTGCAGACCAAGGCATCCACAGCCCTCAGTAATCTTTTCACAATCGAATTGCTGTAACTCTTCTGGTGCCTCTGCACACAACACGACTGGAGTGGGAGTAGGGGTAGGGGTGGGCGTGACTGGTGTTACCGAGGGTGTTGTCGAAGTGGTAGAGTTAACAGGATATGGCTGGTAAATACTCGAGTTAGCAGCGGGGTATTGCTGAATGATGCTTGAGGTAACAGCATAATGCGGGTAAACAATGCTCGAGCTAGCTGCGTAATAGGATCCGTCAACACTAGAGGAACCAGTAGGATAAGACTCCTTGGTGTTATAGGAATCAGCGTAAGCCTGCTTCAGAGTGCTCGAGGAACCGGTGGGATAAGACTTCTCTGTATTGTAGGATCCATCATGAGTCGGCTTCAAACTACCTGAACACTTGGTCGAAGAAGACTTTGTAGAGGTAGAACTGGAGCACGTAGTAGAGCCGGTGCTTGTTGGAGAGATCTCAGCAGCGCTGACGGGATAGGTGGGATAAACACCTGCACTGCTTGAAGACTTCTTTCCGGTACAAGTCGTGCTGGTGGAAACAGTCTCGGGAACATCACCTCGTTTGAGGATGGTAGTGATTGTGGGGCATGCTGGGACCGTGGTGGTTCTAAACAAATCAGCAGCCGTAACTTGATTCACAACAAGCAAACTTACTCAATGATGGTCACTGAGACACCATCAGTAGTACTAGTAATGGTACCGGTGGTGAGCGTATCTGTGTGAGTAAACGTCTCCGTCGCGGTGAGTGTCTCTGTGACCTCCGTGGGTCTGATGTCCGTCACAGTGTTCACAGCCGTGGAGGTGACAGTTGAAGTGGAAATCTGGAGCAATGACGAGCACAGTTCCGGCGCATACGGAACCGCGCGTAAAACATTAACAACATCGGTAATTAAATCGCACTGGGCTTGTCCAGTAGCGGAGGTGGCTGTCGCCAAAGACAAAAGGAGTGAAGCGGTAAACGAGCGCATCTTGAACGAGTGGAATGGTCTATGACCGGCTGCTGGAATTGTACTTGCCGAATGGAATAGTATTATCCAGTGCAGCCTCAGTCAGGTGTGATAACCAGCATATATACATGGCAGAATGTTTCTCGATTCAGGGTTATTCTGGTGGCGTTGCGTACGAGCTGAGCATTTCAGAATGGATAGGATGCCTGTTCAGGTAAAACGGCGCCTCCGAGATTCTGCTCGCTTTCCCCCCTACTAACGGAAGACACAAAGAATGCTTGGAGCGAAATGAGATGGTACCCGAACTCCCGAAGAGGTAACGGGTTCGAGCAAGAGTCAAGGTGTACAGGTGGGCTTTTTACAACCAACTTGTTCTGGTATAGTGAGGATGGGATCGCGCCACCCGCTGGCCGAGGAAAGTGTTCGCTAGATCCGCTCCGTAGGAGAAGGCGTTCTGTAGCGTATCGAATGAATAGTGCGAGGGGCTAAATTCGGGTGTCCCTGCCAAGCACGAGGCTGAAGAGCAGCTAAGTAGATCTAGATTCCCGATCCTCGGGTCTTAGGGTCTGAGCGTGCATTTAGCATGCTTTTGAGTGCATCCTGTGGCTTATCGATTGATCGTAAGAGACTGTACGCGGCATCCGTTCTCAACAGCACAGGGCCAAAGGTATATGTAAAAGAGCAAAATTCGACAATACGCAAAAATGTTGCATTGCTGGTTGGGTATATGGAACTGATCCTAATGCTTTTGCACGTGTAGATGCGCCACACACAAGAGGTATCAAGCAGTGCGCCGCGCATCGGGCATGTTCCTCCTTTCTTTGGCAGTGACCTTCTTGCGACGGCGTTCGATGACCTTGTCGCGCTGATTCGACTTCATACTCTGGAAACGGTCGACTAACGCAATCTTCTTTTGCTCGGCTAGAATTTACAGTTAGTACGTGACGGTTAAGTGGAGGCGCGATCATGGACATACACTTTTTCAAGAAGAATGGCTTCTTGCCCTCCTTGACCAATTCCTTCTCCTTCTTCTTGTGCTCACGTGCAACCTCCTTGAGTTTTTCTTTGTTTTCTCTCGCCTTCTGCTGGGACTCCATAGATAGAAGCTTCTTCTTCAGTCGCTCCTTTTCCTCTTCGTTCTTTGTCTTTTTGATAGTGCTACGCAATTCTGAGATTTCAGACGCCCGGTAGTCGTTGAGGAAGGAATAGCGCTTGTCGACCACATGCTCGTCTGGCCGGGGCCCGGACACGTTATCAAATCGTGGGTCTCGGAAGACGGGCTTCTTCACCTCAACCACCTGGCGTTTACGCGAAACCATGCGCTTGCTCGACTGGACGGCTGGGGCGTGTTTGCTCGAGCGCGCATGGGGCGCGGCGTCTGAACCAGAGCCTTCGCTGTCACTGGCGTCGTCGTTGTCGCCACTATCACTCTGAACGGGCTTCGCCTTGGGCTTGCTCGATGTCTTTGCTTTCTTGCTAGGCTGAACACCACTTGCAAGCTTCTCAGCCTTGATCTGTCGTAATCGCTCTCTCAACGCCTCCAGTTTGTCTTCTTGTGATTTCGATGTGTCGTCGCCTCGCTTGCGTTTTCGGTCGGACGATTGCGAGAGTACGTCCTGGGCCTTGGCTAATGCGCCGAATGAGACTCTGCTCATTTGCGCCTTTACTTGGTCGTCGTCGTCGTTTTCGGCATCTGACTTGTCCATGTTAGCACGGTCCACTTGCCAATTGTTCTAATGCTCACTATGTCTTCAGACCCCGCGTCTTCTTCGCCATCGGAGCTGATGACGTTTCCGCCTTCATCTGCCTCAATTACAGAGGCAGAAGAAGACCGGTCCGTAACCTCGTAGTAGTCTTCGCCATCGGAGCTCTCTTCTGCCGCGCGCAGGTTGCGGTCAAGCTTTTTTGCAAGCACCATTGCAGGCACGTATATCAAGTCGCTGCTGTGGAGTTGCCAGGTCGTGAAGTCTTGACCTTGGATTGGATTAGCATGAAGTGGAGCGTCGCGAAAACACCCCCAGACTGGGCTACCCGACTTTTCGGTGGACCCCACATGGCCGCCGGGGTTTCGATTCGCCGATAGGGCTGACGGACAGGCAGTTGCGCGCCCAAATTTCCATACAGAGGCGTCATCAGCTGGGCTCATGCTTCGGGCACTGCATCGTCACCTCGCCCTGCTCTTCACTCCTCACTCATCTCTGGTCTCCAAGTCGTCCTCACCGCCAGCGCACGTGCTCAATGGCCCCCATCGCGTCAGCTCGGTACAGCATTCCCCACTGCGCTCCAGTCGCAACTTCTTCCACTAACATCGCCAACTCCAAGACCACCACAGGTCGACATAGTCTTTTTCCAGAGCACCCGCTCGCCTGCACCGCCCCAGGCTCCAGCATGAACGATTCATGGAACCCGAATGCGCTGCCTTTCCAGCCTGGTGGCTTTGGTCATCGAGAGCAGGATTTGGGCGCCTTTGAGAACCAGCTTCCTCCCCCTCCCCCTCCCCAGGCCCCTCAAGGATCCCCGGGCCCATATGGACCACCAGGAGCCCCGTGGAATAACAACTTTCCTATACCACCTCCACCAATGCCTCCTTCTGTACCTCCGCACATGTTCAACAACCCACAAGCATACGGCGACTATAGAGCCCACCTCCACGCGCAGGCCTACCATCAGTGGATGGTGCACAATGGTCATGGATATGCGCCTCCACCACCTCCTCCTCCCCCAATTAACTATCAGCCAGGTCCAGATGCTTTGGCAGGACATCCGCCTCCGCATATGCAGCAACATGGGCCGCCGCCATTTGGACAGCCACCGCTGTTTGGACCGCCGTTCCACTATGGCCCTCCGCCATTCATACATCACCAGCAACGACAGACGTTTGGAAACCGGGCACAGCATCACACAATGCACACCCAGGCAAATTTTCCTCAAGGTGCGAGGAACGAGGACATACAGTATGCTATTGACGCCTTGTTCCAGGGCGCAAAGTTCAAGAATCGCAATGCTAATATTCACAGGGCACCAAATTACCCAGGCAAGAAACCAAAGTCTGTGAATGCTACCAATGGCCACGCCAAGCAGAAAGAGTATGGCACCCTTCATCGCATAGCTTCTCACGAAGCTGTCTGGCACCGGATTAACAAATATTACAGTGCGTCAAAGGGCCCAAAGCAAACTCCTGCTGCTGAAAAGAAGGGACGTTATGGTGACGAGAAGATCATGCTTCCTGCGCCACAGCCCGCAGAGGAGTACATGGAGCAGTCTGTTGGAGAACCGTCTGAAAACGAGACACCTGGCCCAATGTTGGTAATTCTGGACCTCAACGGTACAGTCCTGTACCGGCCCAATCGCAATGCGAAGACTATGATCGAGCGTCCGTTCTTGAAGCCCTTTCTACGCTACCTATTCGAGAACTTCAAGGTCATGGTTTGGTCAAGCGCCAGGCCAGACAATGTAAAGTCGCTCGTTAATCAGGCTCTGGACAACGATCTGCGTTCAAAGCTCGTAGCTCAATGGGCGCGTGACAGCTTCGGTCTATCCCCCGCAAATTATCAGCAAAATGTTCAAGTGTACAAGAACTTGAAACTAGTATGGAGCCGGAGTCAAATTCACTCATACCATCCAGACTATGAGACTGGCGGTCGCTTTGGTCAGCACAACACGGTTCTCATTGACGACAGTTCCATCAAGGCCAGCGCCCAGCCGTACAACCTCCTTGAGATTCCAGAATTCTCAGCTACGCCTGAACAGATGCAGGGTGACGTACTGCGCGAGGTAGCTGGTTATTTGGAAGTGTTGAGGAAGCAGTCGGATGTCTCCAAGTTCATCAGAAAAGTCCCGTTTGTGGAAGGTGGCCAATGGACGTTCGAGTGGCCTGACAGCATTGCGGGTGGGGGCGAAATGACTACTAAGGCTTCTGCTCCTACGCTTAGTAAGAAGAAAAAGAAGAAGCTAGCCCATGTTGCTGCAGCTGCTGCAGCTAAAGCTAACGTTCCAGTGTCACAGGTCCACTTGTCGGATGCGACTGATACTGTGGCTTCGGTGCCGTTGGTAGCCTCAGTGCAAAAGGACTGGTAGGCGTATTTCCCGCTTGAATATGCCATGAAATGGCCACGTCTCCAAATTTGTTATGCGATGCCGGCGTTTGGGGTAACAAAAGTCTTGTACAAAAAGTCGATACCATTTGGGCATCTAGCCTATGCTAGAACGAAACACGAAAAGCGAGCATCATGTACATCTTTTGAGCGATTATACCATCTGGCAACTGTTCTGCTGCGTTTTTGTAAAGGAATGATTACATTCCTGCTTATCTCCTTGATCCAAACAATCCTCGATCCGTAATCCCAGCAGCCATTCTAAAGGTCACCCTTATTGCTTCAGTAGGGAGCAGCAACAAGCTTGCTTGGATAGAGCAAATTTCCTGTAAAAGTAATAACATAAGTAGAATAGAGGATCCTCTATCTCATGTTGTTATCAGGTTGATCAGTTATAAGATAATGAAACAATCTCTTCCACTACACTTCTTGATCCTTGCCATTGCCATTTTGGTGTACACCAGTAGTTTTGTATCTCACAGCAGGTCCACAGAAAAGGCAAACACCGGTCGAATGGCATGCCATTTTTATTTCAACCCATCTCTTGAGCCATGTGCATGTTGATTGTAGAGAACGGGGACATTGGTACCATTCCCTGAGTAGTGTCAGTGCTGCATGCACTGAGCGGATGCAACGGCCCTGTGCCCGCGGATAGCCGAGGCGGGACGAGATTTTTCCACCGTCATCCAGTCATTGTCGCCGTTACCCGCGGGTCCGCTGATACAGCGCAATTCCTTCTCCATCCGCTGTATCACCTTACCTACGCGACGCAGAATGTCCACAGCGGATGATTCCATGACCGGCACTGGCACTGGCCAACAGGATGCAAACTCAGCATCAAGCAAAAAGCGGACCCACCCGGAAGACTTCAAGCGCGCCTACAAGGCCTGCATCAATTGCCGGCAGCGTAAGGCCAAATGTATCTTGGGAACCGGCCCTGATGGCGGAGAACTAAAGCCTCCCTGCCAAAGATGCAAGCGAGAGATGCGCGAATGCGTCTTCCGGTCGGAGCGCTCATGGGTCAAGAGACGCAAGCCGGGAGAGGCGAGAGAGAATGAAGACGAGGAGCCTGCCCAGCCCCAGTCAAATCCACAACCCGTCGTTAATCCCTCGACCAGTAGCTACAGATCGTCCATTTCGACACATGGGTTCACCCCGGGAGGTAGCCCACATGTCAACGGCGGCCACCATCGCCCGGAATTTCAGTCTCCACACAGCCATCTTCGTCGTGTTTCATCATCTCAGTCAGATCTAGCTCATTCCGTGATGAGGACGGTGGTTTCTAGCGGCAGCGATGCGTTGAATCTGCTGTTTGAGGCCGCAAATCATCGCGACGCTATTGACAACCAGGAGCAGTCAGGGTCTCAGGCATACGAGACGCCCAGGTCAGGGCCATCTGGTTACGACAATGGTGTACCATCATCACCATTTCACACATTCAGAGCGCAGCCGGTGCAGATGTCAACACCGTCGCCTGAAACTCTGAAAATATGGACTTCATGTCGATTTGTGCAAATGGGCTGGTTCTCCGCGCACGAAGCCGTTACGTACGTTGATCTATTCTTCAAGAACTGTTCGCCCTTGTCACCCATACTGGGAGAGTTCTATTCGCATCATGAAAACCACTACACACTGATTGCTTTGGACCCGTTTCTCTGTACCACTATCTTGATGATTTCGTCTCGATACAATATCCTCCCTGGAGTAGGTGGCGCGTCGCGAGGCTACTTTGTCCATGACAGACTCTGGGAGCAATGTCAGCGTTTCATTATGAAAATCATGTTGGGCCAGGTGAAGCCCTCCAAAGCACAGAGCAGGACTATTGGATCCATTGAAGCACTGTTGCTGCTATCCGAGTGGCATCCTCGTGCCCTTCACTTCCCGACTGCCGCAGATGGTTGGGACTGCGAGCTAATGATTGGCGCCAACAACACCACTGAAGAGGGTGCAAAGCTCTTGGAAGGAGACGTAACCTCGAACAGGTGGCTCGAGGATGTTATAGAACCTGCAAAGCGCTCCGATCGCATGTCTTGGATGTTGATGGGCTGCGCCTTGTCTTTGGCTCAAGAGTTGGGTCTCTTTGAAGACAATGCGAGGATCGACAAAGACCAGGTATCTTACCCGAAATTCTCGACTGAATATCTGATCCTACGGAGGATCCGAGCTCGGAAGCTACTATACGTGTTGCTTGAACAGCTCTCGTGGCGCCTGGGTTGCACTTCGATGATTCCGCAAAGCCTCAATCATGCTTTGATGGAGAAGATCCCAGTCGACTCAGCAACAGGTGCTGTAGAGCAATGGCAGTCCTTTATGAGTGCTTGGGTGGAGCTTACGAAGCTTGCACGTTCCATCTCTGACACCATATATCCCAACACGACTACTACAAGGAGTCTGCTGCGCACGGGTCGCTACATAGGCCTCCTTGAACACTTCCAACCTCTACTAACCTCGTGGAGGAAGAAGTATCTCGATCCCCGTAGTAAGCCATTATGCACCTTTAACCATGTAAAAATCTCAATGCTGATACTTTGCAGAGCTGAAAGTTGGATTGCACGATATGCTTCACATAGAGTATCAATATGTTCGCATCTACACCAATTCGCTAGGCATGCAAGCAGTCGTTGAGCGCACATTGGCCGAGACCGACCCAGATGTTCCTCAAGAAGACAACCTTCCCTTTAATCTCGAGCCAAGAGACTACGACTTTATTCAGGAGGTGGTTGATGGAAGCTGCCAGATTTTGCAAAAGGTCTGCCAATTATCGGAAACAGGAGCACTGCGCTACTCACCAGTGCGGATATTCCTACGCATCACGACATCGTCAATATACCTAATCAAGGGCCTGAGCTTGGGCTCACGCAATCAAAAGCTACAGTCATGTCTAGACATTCTTGACGCAGCTATCCGAGCACTTCGTGCAAGTGAGTATTATTCATACTCTGACTATGTATTGTTGCTGAAATGTCAGGTACTCTTGATGACATGCATCTGGCATCGCGCTATGCCACACTACTTGACCTGCACGTTGCCCGTCTCCGTGAAAGCTTTGTCGTTTCCTCACGACCACCACGGCTTCCCTCACGTGCTACATCCGCCGACCTCAAGGGCGCAACAACGGGCATGGACTTTCTGAACAACCACAACGCCGGACAGTCGCATCTTTCTTCGCTAGCAGAAAACGTGACGAACCTCATGCCGGATGATGACTGGCTTGCGCTACCTTTTGATCCTGCAATGGCACCATTTGGTTTAGATAGCGGGCCACAGAGTTTCCAGGGATTTGATGACGGGACTTTGGATTTTATATGGAATCTACCCATGTAGGTTTGTTGGGTTGAATGGCCTTGATGTAATGTTTGAGACAAAACACTATCAAAATGCACAGAGTAGAGAGCGAAAGACAAAACTGGTAGAGGGAGAGAGCGAAAAATGAGGACCATGACTCAAGATGATATGGAAGTAGATAATGAATTGGGAAATATCAATATGCAATATGTGCAGTAGACCCTATGTCTACGCTAAATCCAACGCCAGGGAAATGCCTTGAACGCCAACCATTCATCACGACTCCTTATCCCAGCTCTGCCTCCCTCTTAGACCAAGTTCCCCCTCAGTTCCTGCTCCCTCTCAATCGCCTCAAACAAGCTCTTAAAGTTGCCCGCGCCAAACCCATCAAAATTGTTCCTCTGAATAATCTCAATAAACACTGTCGGCCGATCCATAAGATGCTTCGTAAAAAGCTGCAAGAGGTAACCCCCCTCATCAAAATCAATCAAAATATCCAAGCTCTTCAACGTCTCGAAATCCTCATTCAACGTCATCCCCGCCTTCTTAAGCCTCATCTTCATACTCTCATAATACGTCTCGGGAACCTTGATAAACTCCACGCCCCTGGCTTTCAAATTCGTAATCGCAGATATAATATCCGTGGTCCGCAACGCGATATGCTGAACACCTGGGCCCCCATAGAAATCTACATACTCCTCAATCTGGCTCTGTTTTTTGCCTTTAGCAGGCTCATTGATGGGCATTTTGACGACATCGTTGGGGGAGCTCATGACGATGGATTTGAGTGCCGAGTATTCTGTGCAAATGTCTTTGTCGTCTACGCTCCAGAAGCGGTGGAAGCCGAGGACTTTTTCGTAGTAGGCGCAGATGTTTTCCATTTCGTCCCAGTCTTGGTTGCCGACGCAGTGGTCGATGGCGGTGAGGTTGATGGAGGGGAGGAAGGCGGAGAGCGGGTCCCGGGAGGTGCTGGATTCAGCGCGGTAGCCTGGGAGGAAGACGCCGGTGTAGCAGGACTTTTGGATTAGAGTGTGTGTTGTGTCGCCGTAGGTGCGAATAGTGGCGAGGCGTACGCTGCCTTGGTCGTCGGAGAGCGTGTAAGGCTCTTTGATGGAGACGGCGCCGGAGGAGACGGCCGCAGAGTATATAGCGTCTACGTCGTCAACTTCGAATGCGACATCTAGATGATATTGTTAACTATATGTTTTTATTTTTGATGGACAAACACATGGGCAGTGCCCTACAAGTCACGCTTACCCTTGACAGCATCACCATGTCTTTCCTGATGAGCGTGGATTTCCTTGAGTAACTGCTCATCTTCCTTGCCAAATCTCGAGCTTTGATCCAGACACCGCAGCGGCGAAGTCAGCACAAATGTGACGTCGCCGTTTCGCACTACGTGTGAGGCAGTAACTCGCGAACCAGTCTCTAGTCCACGGTATGCGACACGCTCGAAGCCCATGCGTGCAACGTAAAAGGCTGCGGCCTGCTTGGCGTTACCGACGTACCAGTGGACATGGTGATAGCCACGGTATGAAGAGATGTCTGATGTAGTGGCGTTATCCGGACGGGGTGATGCGGGTGGAGAGATAGCAGCGGGTGCCATGATGAAATATGATGTGAACCTTGAAAGTTCCAACGACAGTCGTACAAAAGCAAAGTCAAAACTTGATCAACAAGCAGTCAAATCGTTTTGGATGCTCAAATTCTTGCTTGTAATGCAAAAGTAGCGCAGCGATGAGGATTCCGGTTGAGACATGCAACGCAGTGCGATCTTTATCATTTCCCACTACTGCGCAGAGTCCACTTCCCTTCGCAAACCGAATCCCGATTCTTTTTGCCAGTGAGCTACCAAGTTCGTCTCAGACAGCGTCATCCAAGCGGTTATGCCGAGCGCACGTGAAGCGGCCGTCAGAAGCAATGTTAGTTTGTCCGGCGGTGTCCGCCAATGAACGCCCGCTTGTATCCGACGAATTATTGAAGCGCCGACATGATTGTAGATGTACGATGCCAAAAAAAAGAAGTCCATCGCGTACTGAGAAGCCGGTACACCGATTTTTTTTTCTTTTCCGTTCTTGATAATGGATCAAATTGCATGGTTCAGCTTTGGGGTAGGATGTGGGAGTGATAGAGTTTGGTGATGTGTGGTGGTGCAGCGGCGTTTTGCCGCCAAAAGCCGCGTTGAGGCGTTAAGCCGAGTAGCCATCAGAACAGCATCTGCACATCGATATGTCAAAGTAATATACTGATTATAGAGCTGATCATTTGACGACTTGACAAGTATCCGCATTATCAACCTCCAAGTAAGACGCTCAACATACCATCATCAATCCACAATCAACACACCATGGCCGCCGACATGCCAAATACCAGCCTATCGGCTAATGACGCGCGCATTCTCAACGCACTATTCGACCCAGAGACCCTACCTTCATCAGTAGCAAAGTCAAGAGACACCGCAACAATCGACAAATCACTACCCGCACATCCCAGAATATCCGCATCTCAACTCGCAGATCTCGAGAAGCAGCAAAATGACATCGTCAGCAATGTGTCCAGCAACTCGGACAAGAAAACAATAGACGACGCAATCGCGCAGCTAAGCAAGACATTATCAGCTTGTACATACTATCCAAGCGCCCACGTCAACCGTGCAATGTTAAGGCGAATGCGCATAGAAGCGTCATTAACAGAGGGCCAAACCATCTTCTCCGCAACAACACACGATATCGAGGATTTATTCTACGATCTCTCACGTGCAATTCACCTCTCCTTACCCGCCTCGTCGTCTGCCGACCCAGTATCTGAGTACGCAGCCCGCATACTGCGCACAGCGTACTCGCACCGCGCGTACCTGTACCTCAAGGCTGTGGAGGCGGAGACGCTGCTTAATGGGTTGAGCAAAAGTGAGCTGGAAGAGCTGGCTAGCAAAGACTTTGCGCAAGCGGCGCGGTATGGAGACGAGGTTGCGCGCGAGATGAGCGTTAGGACGAATCCGTATGCGAAGATGTGCGGGGCGATTGTGAGGAATGCGTTACGGGAGGAGAGGAAGAGCGAGGCGTAGTCGGAATCAATAATACATGCTGTAATATGGTGTTGCTGACGACATGGTCAATATCCCGCATCAACGACTTTGATACCGTATGTAAGATTTTCGTAACCACCACTTCACACACACACATCAGCACCTCCCATCAGCAGCTCTATATCCCCAGACGCACCCAACACGAACTCTATCATTCTATCCGCCCCCTCTACGTCACAAACCTGCGACACTTGCACAGCCCCTTCTTCCTCTCGTTTCAGCCCTTTCCCTCTCCCACCGCCAACGCCCTTGGTGCACTTTCCCCCCTTCGAAACCATCACACCCCCCAATTTTCCTCAACGCTCCACCCCGCCCAGCAGACTCGCCAAGTATTCCCCTTTCCCTTCCTCCCCCCCTCCCCCCCACATACACACACTCTGGGCAAAAAAAAAGCCAAGCAAGCGACACACTCGGCATACCTCAAACCTGCGACATCTTGTCCCAGCCAAGCTAGCCCCAGATGCCTCCCGCAAAGCCTCTCTCTACCACTCTGCTGTCTCCCAGCAGTCCGCGAACCCGCTTTTTGGCCTCCGGACATGCCGCTATCCGGTCGCAACCGCGTATCGGCATTTGCAATCACCATTCCTCGTCTTTTCCTGTGTCGTGTATGGCATTGCAATCCTTGGGGGGTGCTCCCACATTGCGGAGCATGACGTGTCCGGGTGTATCCTTTTCCTTTCGTTTGCTCTTGTGTATTGGCGAGAAAAATGGGTATTTGGATTGCAGTGGACATGTATAAAAGAGGCGGGCTCGACCTGAGTTTTGGACTACACAGTTTTTCTTTCCATATACTATGAGTAGCGCCCACTTTTGTTTTTCTGGACAAACGGCGAAGCTCTGGTGGATTGCTCGGTTTGCTAAGGAACCTCTGTCTCGCTACCTTTTTATCCTTTCTTTCTTTGTCAACGAGGCGGACCGCTGGCTCGTTACTTCTTGTTGTCTCTTTTTCAAGGCGAACCTCTGGTTCGTTGCTTTTCCCGTGGTTTAGACGGGATCCGCTGACTTTTCGGGTTACTCATTTTTTCCGAGACCTGTTGCTTTTCGTTCCAGGTCGAACGACGTAGATCCTTGGTAAATTTTTTCGAGCATTCACTGAGTGCTCGTTGCATTCACTCTTGTAGTCGCCCAATGGGCATAAAAGGTAATTCCGGCACTACGTAGCGAGACACTAGCTGTCTCCAGCATCTTGGCACACGTATTGTAAGATTGATAAGTATGTAACTTCTCGTATCTTCTATATCAGAGGCCGAGTGCATAGATGGATGGAACTATAGAAAACAAGAAAACACAGAATGAAAGCATAGTAATAGTGGGCAACGGATTAAGATGACATTATGCACTAGGAACATATGACCACGTAAAGAACGAATGGCTGCCCAATTTTATAAAATTTTAGATTCAGTTCGATGGTTCTGCGCCGTTTCGTGTGTCAAGAATACCTCTCCATACTCATACAATAATCGTGAGAAGGAGATGCCATTAGCTCCCACCTTCAATGGCGCTAATGGCATCTCTTGGATAGAAACACAAAAGAAATGTAAAAGAGCTCTCCGGTATCAGCAGATACCGAGACTATATGGTTTCGGGGCCAGTTTCCAGCAGCTTGGCACTGGTTGAAGTATCGAGTGGCAAAAGATGTGTAACAATTAATGCTCCCTTCGTCACAGTGTCTGCGACTCCTGCCATAGCGTTGGAAACGCCCAAGTTCTAAGCGAATTTATGCAAACGCTCCGACAATAGACATGCCAGCTGCCCCCATGAGTACGTAGATGAAAGCTGTTGTCTTGGTCTTTCCAGTCATGGTGTGGGATGCCTCTTCGGACAAGAAATCCTCTGCCAACAGATCGACAAGCGCAGCGTAGATGAGGAGACCCGAGGAGATGGCGTTGAAGACACCCACAATGATGAGTCCAAAGGCGGAGTTGGGGTCATAGGATCCTCTGGTGACGAGACCAATAGCCTGGCCAATGGGGGCGGTAGTACCAAAAGCCACAACGAGTGCCCATGGCCTCCAGCTGTTCTTGGGGTAGGGGACATCGGCAATACGCGTTCCAAGACCGAGACCCTCAAACATTTGGTGGAAAATAATGGCGATGAGCAGGACGATGAAACCCTCGGCAGTGATGGAGATGGTCATGCCCACGAAGACGGAGTGGAAAAGAATACCACCCTCAATAAGCGTAATTTGCATGGACTGCTTCTTGAGGACCATAGGGTCAACAGCTTGCTCGACGTCGTCGTCAAAGTACGAGCTGGTCTGCTGTGCCTGGGCTGCTTGTTGTTGCTGGTAGTTGGGCATGGCGGGCATGGCACGGTTGATGGTCGCGAGCATCTCGTCGCGCTGGCGCACGTATTGCTCGTAGAAGACGATGAACCAAGGTGGCATCTCAGACTTGGCATCAAGCTCGTCACTGCCATTCTTGGGGAATGGGAAGTTATCGACTGGGTATGTGGATTCTTCGGCCCATCCACGCTTCTCGTTTTGCTGGGCCATGGTCCTCTGGGAATCATAGCTCTCGACGCGGCGAATGGAGTTGTTGAAGTTGGCCTGGATTCCGGCGGTAGAGCCCTGCGCTGCGTTGAAAGACTCGCCCGTTGCGCCACCGTGGCTGTGACCACCTGTCTTCTCGTGCAGCCACATCTCAACAACAAAGAGAATAAAGAGTGATCCCATCATGATTACACCTGGCAGGGCAGGGTAGTCATCGGTGAAAAGATCGGGTAAGCATGGGTCATTGAGAGATGCAAAGGCAGTAGGCAAAAGCTAAGCAGTGTTAGTCAGGTTGACTAAACTTTCTTTGTGAGTGACATGTACTGACATGAACGAAAGCGGTAGCAATCAAAACACCAGTACCAAAATGCTTGCAGAAGAAGAAGACTGGTGGAGGAATCTTCATCCACTTGATCTTCTTCGCCACCACTGGGAAACCGGCGCCGAAGATGGAAGCGAGGAAGACAATGACTGACTAAGTGTTAGACGGGAGCTTGGATGACGTAATGTGGCACTTACAAACTGCAGCAACGTGCAGGGGAAAGTCGTAGACAGCAGCATCAGCCTCGCTGCCGCACTGGGGCTTTTCGTCGGCCATGGTAATGATTATGAAGGGGATAAAAATGTAGCACAAGAAATGAGTGCGGTAATTCCGGACTTGCCAGCAGTCTCGTCGCCGGCGACGATGGACGAAGAGAAGGTGAGAAGTGAAAATAGGAGAAAAGAAAGGAATCCGACACACACTCTTTCAAAGAGTAAACTAAAGCCAAAAGCCAACGAACTGAAGTTGAAGGTATGGAACTTAAAAGCTCGGCATGGCAGACTATGTATTGCTTTAAACCTGCCATAGCATGAGAGACACTAACCGCATCACGTTGATCATAACGATCCTAGAACGAATAGGGTTGACCAAGACGGTGGAACCTCGACACATTGGCCTGTGCCTCAGATGCCGCTTGAGTGACGGGTGCTACGCGCAGAGGACGGAGGTTCAGACGGTGCCAGGAGCGACCAGCATTGCGCCGACTAAACACAAGCAATTACACAAGGCCGCAAGGCTGTAATCGGACTGGTGGTTCGCCGAGCCCAAAAAGCTCATGGAGACATCTGTCATGCTATTGGGGACTTGGCAGGCCCGGGCGATCTTGGAGGGGTGGAGATGTGATGCGGCTCAAGTCTCGTTTCCACCGAGTGGGACAAGCGGCGACGTGTGGAGGTGCGAAGCATTCAGGGTGAGGCTTGGATGGGATTTTCTGGAGCAGTTGAGGTTCGAAGAGGCTCGATGCTGAAATTAGCGGGCCAATGAGACGTGCTGGGACAGTGTTTACGCGTATAGCCAAGCACGGGTGGGTTTAGTACCGTTCTGGCATTCGCTTGGCAATGTCGTGACTTTGCAGTTTTGAAACCTGGGGAGAAGTAGACATGAATACTGGAGGTTGGAAGTGGTTCCGTTGTGGAACTTGGTGTAGCTGATGGGATCCTTCCGCGACGATCGCTGTTTGCACTAAGCCACTTTCGGCTCTTGAGACACGTTTAGCCGTTGGGGGAAGATTTAGCCGCGACTTTGTAACTTCAGCCATCACAGCCAAAACGAGATGGACATCCACGCTGTGAGCTCCATCAAAAGTCCACTTCTTTCAAAGTAATCTATGCCGGGGAAGAAGAGAGGGGTTTTTAACCTAAATTCCACCAAGCCTTGCTTGGGTTCTCGGCAATTCACCCCAGATTGCCTGACCATGATCCGGTAAGAGGGGCCCTGTAGGTTGACTACGAATGTCTATACCACTCTTCTCTATACATTCCATGCCTGTAGAGTGCCAAGTGTGATGGAGTATCAAGATCAAGCCAAGCCAATGTATACTTGCCCAATGCGGTATTATAGTTGACCTAAGGCGTGCTAGTAAGCGTTGTGAATGCTTAGCGGGTTTCAGGCTCCGCGTCCACCATGCTCACATGTGCGCCCTCAACCTGCAGCTTCGCAGAATCTTGCACCGTCCAAACAATCCGGCCATGTCACAATGACTCCAAACTGGGTGCAAAAAAAATTTTGGACGGAGGCGAGCGGGAGGAACGCCGCTGGTGGCGTTTATCGTCGTGTTTATTACAGTGCTTGCTTGCCCGGTTCTGAGGCGTGCATACCTTTGTCGTAGCCCATTCACGCAATACATCCTGGTGGTCGCTCATACACTCAAGTACGCGTCCCTCAGACCAGATTTTCGGAAGACATGTCTTCTGAGCCCCATGGTATGTATCAGGCGTCTGGAGTAGCGCTTCTGTGTCTGATAGTCCCAGCTTCACCTGACCGCCCATCCCCGGGCCAAGGTACCGAGCAAACAAACGTTCCAACCAATGCTGGTCAAGTCTTGTCTGCAGACCAACCCGCCATTGCCCAGCCTAGGACAGATGTCATAGAAGAGCTGTCATCTGGAGATAGTGCCTCCTCCCACAATGCCAAGCACACTGCCGCCGTCACTGTCAATAGCGACCCGCTTGATCTTGGTAGACATCGCCGAGACGATGTGACACAGAAGCAGATGAAAGCGGAACATCCGTTGGCTAAGCCCAGGCACATGAAGAAGTTTTACACACGCCAAAACGCCCTCATTGACCAGTTCCTCCAAAGTGGTGACGAGGAGCGCTTGGCTGCCCTCGACCAACTCGAAAATGGACCCAAAGTGCGATTCGCCGTAAACGCCTCCTTCATAGTCAACTTTTGCCTATTCGTCATCCAGCTGTATGCTGCCATCTCGACAGGCTCGCTTTCGTTGTTCGCAACGGCAGCAGACGCCTTCATGGACCTGGTATCTTCAGTTGTTATGCTCATCACATCCCGCATGGCAGCAAGGCCTAGTGTCTATAAGTACCCTGTTGGACGGACGCGTATTGAAACAATTGGCATTATCATGTTTTGTTGTTTGATGACGACTGTGGCCATCCAGTTGATTGTAGGTATCTCCCAATGCCAAAATCAAACGATTGCTGACACTTGACAAGATCGAATCCGGCAGATCTCTGGGTGGTGGTGAAAGAGACTCAGAGGAGCTTCACATCATTCCCATTGCCTTTGTTGCTACTGCTATTTTCTGCAAAGGCTCCCTCTGCGTCTACTGCTTCATCTATCGTCGCTACCCTGCCGTCCACGTCTTCTTCATCGACCACCGTAACGACATCATCGTTAACGCCTTCGGTCTCGCCATGTCCATTGTCGGTAGCCGCGTCGTCTGGTATGTCGATCCCATTGGTGCTATTCTCATCGGTCTTTTGATCCTCTTCTCGTGGGCCGCAAACGCTTTCGATCACGTCTGGCTGCTTGTCGGAAAGTCGGCCCCCAAGGATTTTATCAGCAAACTCATCTACCTCGTCGTCACGCACGACACGCGCATCCAAAAGGTCGATACCTGCCGTGCGTACCACGCTGGACAAAAGTACTATGTGGAAGTCGACATTGTCATGAGCGAGGACCAGCCCCTCAAAATCACACACGACGTTTCCCAGACCCTACAGCGAAAACTCGAAGGTAAGCCATAGCAACCATATGTCCCCGCCAAGACGAAAACTGACTTTCTAAACAGGTCTTGCCGATGTCGAGCGCGCCTACGTTCACGTCGATTATGAGAGCGAGCACGATATTTTCGAGGAACACAAACCCCTTTACGAAGTTACACAGTCACGCACCATCAAAGAGCGTGTAAAAGCCATGCGCTTCCTCTTCAAGAAACAGGACAAGGGCGCTTGAAAGGTGCAATCACATAATATAATGTCTTGTTCCATGGCCTAACCATATTTGTATATTGTAGTGCTGTTGCACTAGAGAACCAAGGCCATGTCTTTTCATTTTTTTGTCAGATTTATACCCAGCTTTCAGCAGTTAAGAGAAATATATAACTGCGATGTTATTGTTGCAGTTAGATAGAAATCCGTTGGGACACTTCTTCCCACGTCACATAAGGGAGGCTATAGATGCGTTTGAGTCACACCTGTCGATTAGGTTTCTTCAACAGATATTATTGCCTCCTCTTGTTTCTGGTACAAAGTATTCTGTAGTACATTCTCATGCAGTAGTGTAATCTGGTGTTGTGTTCTATCGCACTAGGCTCGATGCTGTTACTCTCTTAGGTTAACTACCAATACAGCAAGAGATGTAGCGCACGACCAGGCTGAGCATAGTCGCGTGCTAAGTTCTGTTGTATATGTAACGTGCTCCACCAGTCATCGGCCGACACCAGTCACCGGCCGACACCAGTCACCGGCCACCCCCATCAGACCCAGCACGACGCTCTGCGCAATTGGTCCACAACAACTTAACAAAATAAGATAAAATTAAGAGATATAATCTACTATCTAGCTCTACACGAAGTGCGAGTGTGTCCTTGAATATGGCACTTCGTGCACGTTGGTGGCGCGCGCTGTCGTCGCTGACTGCTCTCACCCTGCTCTACCTCGGTGACCACCCTTTCTACCTCTGCAGTAAGCTGCTGAGCCTGTTGAGCCTGGAGCACTCCACCAGAAGCAATATATTGACGCCGCCGGTCTTGCTTTTGTTGTTGACGCTGGTTAGCTGCACGTAGCTTCCTATTCTCTTCAGCAAGTATAGTTGCTGACTGCATCGCCATTTGACAGCCTTTAATAACCTGGCGTAAAAGCTGGCTTGTTGGGCTTTGTGACTGCCGATGGAGTCGTTCCTGAAGAAGCTTCGCCTGCTGCTGAAGCTGAGCTACTGTATGCGGTGTTTCTACCTGTATCGTGGCGTTGTTGTCTATAGTTGTCTGTGGTGGAGATGGTGTCCTAACGACAGTAAGCGACGATAGGACACGAGCTGGACAAGAAGGGAGAAGCCCAGTCGCCCGAAAGCCAGCTTGGATGTTCTGCTGCGTGAATACTGTCGGCCGGATCCGTGTATAGACTGCGAGGAAGTCTATCTTATCGACATGGTGGACGCCTTGACGGGCGAGCTCCTCAACCTCACGTCCGTACGCGCGCTTTAGTGGAGAGAAGCAGCTTACGTCAAGAGGCTGGAGGAGGTGCGACGTATGTGGCGGCATACAGAGAGTGATAATCTTGTTCTCGGCGCAGTACTGATCAAACTCTGGCGTGGCGTGGCTGCCATGGCCGTCTAGGATAAGCAGACGATAGACTCCGGCTGTACGAGCGGCTGTATGCTGGTTGAAGTGCTTCGCCCACTCTACGCCAAGCTCATCAGTCGTCCAGCCGTTATCTGAGACGCCGATAGTCCAGTCTTGTGGGAGGTCGCGGTACCAGCTACTTTGGTGGACCTTACCAGAGAGGATCACGAACGGTGGTAGACACCAGCCTGAGGCGCAGATACACTCGATCGCTGTCACCCACTCGCGATTCCCTGGCTGGACGACGACTGCTCTGCCGACTCTATCAGCGCTAGTAACTACTTTTGACGTCCCAGCGACGCCCATTGCGAACCCAGTCTCGTCAAAGTTATAGATATCCTGGTCAAGGACGCCGTACGTCTGGCGCGTCTCCTCTACTAGCTTGAACCAGGCTGTAATCACGGCAGGATCCTCGCAGTGAGCGCGCTGACTGCTAAAGCTTCTAGTCCACTTTGTCTGAAGCTCTGGCTGACCTTGAATAAAGCGCGACACCCAGTTCTTGCCAACAGGTTGTGGAGGTGGATCTTGACCACGCGCAGCGAGTAGAGCGTCTGCCATTCGTTGTACGTCAATAATATGTGGCGGAAAACCGCGTCGATCAAGGTCTAGGATCCATTGCACAAGAGATTGCTCCTCAGTAGGTAATAGCTTCCGCTTCTGGGCGTTCGCAGCTGCCTTAGGTAGACTACCTTGGAGACGGCGTCGAAGCGTTGTACGAGGGATAGTATATAACGTAGCAGCACGAGTAGGTGTAGAAATAACGTTTTTCTGAATTGAATCTATCGCAAGATTAAGTCTGCCTTCACGAGCAGTCTTTACAGAGCGTTGCTGTCGCGGCATTGTGGTGGTTGTGTAGAGCGTCGGGTCAGGTTGGGTGGGGTGGCCGGTGACTGGTGTCGGCCGGTGACTGGTGGGGCACGTTAGTATATGTACTTAGCTAAGCCCCATGTCTGTTCCACTAGAGTCGTTCAGCTGCAGCCAGCTCTTCATGTCATTTACTTGACTGTCGGCTGTACGTTGGGGGCAGTGCATCTCCATCATATAAGCTGTGTCATGCAGGCAGAAGCGGCTGCAACGAGGCAGGTGAAGGCAGCCAACTATCAGGCTACTATGCCGCAACCTTCCTCTAGCAACCGCAAACAAGCACAAGACGACCAAATAACTCCCACGATTTCTTCCAACACCGTAGCCACAGATGTTTTTCTCATAATCTTAAACACAAAATGCGAAAACGAGACCGTCTACGCACGCGGCTAGTACAAGGTGTTACCAGAATCCGTCCAGGCTCACCTAGTTCGACACCTACACCTGCACAACCAGTATCACCTCTTTCTCCATCTTCACCAGCTCCGAGTTTAGTCACATCCAGCCGAGCCACAACAGTGCCGGAACCAACCCGAAATCAACTGCTTGAGAAGGCAGTCGAGTTGCAACTCTGAACTGGAGAAACTCCCTGAGACTGGACGCACGGTATTCGAGTAAGAGATCAAAACAATTTATGAACGATTTCTACTATCTAAAGTACGGGAATACGATGAGGAGCATAAGAATGAGTCTTCCTTCAGGCCTCACGCTGAGCGCCTCACCAAGGACCTTGACCTAATTAGTGAGCTTATGAAGGGCGTTACTATAGCCATCCAATCGGACCCTGACATATCATCTCCTGTGGTTGGCGCACTCCGGGTGGTCATTGACTTAGGCTTGAAATTCTCAAAATTCTTCACCAGATTGTCTAATATGATCTGCGAGTTTGAAGATTATCTCAGGCCGCTCTCAGTGCATTTACAGGTGACTGGTATTGAGGATGTAGAAAACACAGTCGTGAGTTTCTATATAAACATGCTCGATTTTGGTTGGAGAGCACACTGCGTCTTCGATGATGTAAATGGAGAACGAAGGAGGTTCACTTCGTTTAGGGCATTCAAGCGACAGTTTTAGGACACACTTAAGACCGAATTCGTGACCATAAAAGAGCAGATGCAACACCATCTTAGCACGAGTCAGAGAGAGACGAACATTACAGAAGTCTTTGTGGAAAAGGATGTACCAATAATTCAAATCTCTGCTGGCAGTGTTTCGGCTAATACTAAGACCTTTGTCCGCGACAGAGTCGAAGAGCTTCGATCTGGGAAGCATGGAAAGACCCTCTACATTACTAGCGATGGTTTCAAGGAAGAAATTATTCAAACGCTCGCTTCAAAAGCCGAAGGAATGTGAGTTTTCGCTCAGCAGCTAACCTAAAGGTTCATGTAGGCTAAATGTAAGACAGGTTTCTTTGGGTCAACCTTCAACTGGAAAATATGTGCCAAGCTAGCAAAGCCTGAAAAGACGAGGTGGTGAAGGAAGCACTGAACAAGCTACCCCAGAACTTACGGGATACCTACATTCGAATTCTAGAGTGGATTGAAACCCAATCGCCATACATGAGAGATCTGACAATCAGATATCTGGTCTGGGTACTCCATGCTCAAAGGCCTCTCTTGATTTGGGAATTACAACCTGCTCTTGCAGTCAACTCGGAATGCCAAACACGAAAATATTTACGACCCGTCTCCCAAGAAGTTATTCTTGAGGCTTGTGGCAGTCTGTTAGAAGAAGCACTTAACAGCTAGATCCGACCTATACAGTACACAGTGCAGGAGTTCCTGACGACCGTCGCTTAAGAGCAACCACAAAATACTATACGAAAGCTGTTTCTAGAATCGAAATCTGTGCACAAAATGTTGAGCTTGGATTTTCTCATGTACATTGGCATGATGGCGTTTAGCCATCCAACTAGCCAAGTCTACTTGCTTCTACACCGAGTTGCAAGCGATAATCTCGCTATATATGCATATGCGAGCTTCGACTACCATATTTTAAATTGTGGTGAGCCTCCTCCTGATTCCATGGATCATTTGGAGAGACTTTTTCCGGCAAAACCAGAACTATCTTGCAGCTTTGCTGCAAATAAAACTTCTATAGAATGTATACGATTTCTGGAACACTAAACAGCGGTTCAAAAAAATGGATTTTCTGGTAACTCCTGGTACAGTCATGTATAGCACTGTGCTCTACAACGTTCCCGCCATCAGACAACGATGGGTGGGTCAATCCCCACCCACATATGCTTTGCACCTTGCGGCCTCTGTAGGACTAGTTGATGCAATCATACGACTTCTAGAAGAGGGTTTTGATATTGACGAAAAGGATGAGGTTGAGTGTACCTCAATGTATTACGCATGCCAAAATGGCCATCAGGTACTGATTGATTGAGGTGCTGATGTTAATGCACCCGCAGGTGAATTTCACGGCAGCGCGCTACAAGCAGCTTCTGCTAAAAGCCATAACGATGTAGTCCAGATATTGCTCAACGCAGGTACTGATGTTGATATTAGGAGTGGAGATTACGGTAGCGCACTAAAAGCAGCTTCTGCTGAAGACCACGAACACGTAGTCCAGATGCTACTCGATGCAGGCGCGCACCCACTCGAAGAAGACAATCCATCCTCAAGCCCAGCAAACCCAGAACAACAACCCAGCGGATCATCTCCAGCCAACAGCACAAGCTAGACTTCATAGACCTTCACTCAGCACCTCCATCCAGCTCAGACAACAACACCACCACTAGTGCGCGGCAGAAGGGATTCGTATACCACGATCAGCCTCGATTTAACCCGTCACTTCCTCCTCCCATATCGCTACCACGTCCTACAAGTTTTCTTCCTCCGGCAAAACGCAAAGAATCCACTAGATAAGACTAGAGCGGGACGGTAGCATCGCGCAGTTTAGTTCCATGGACAACCATGTCAAAAAAACCCATAGAATCGCACTTTCATCTTTCCGTAGTCTTTGTTTGTAGATATGGTTGGTTTTTTTGGTGCAATGAAAAGTGGAGATGGAGATTGGATGACTCGGTAATGCGATTGATACGGATTTGACGTGGGTGGATGGAATGTGGTTTCTACGCTTGTTTTTCTTTTGGGGGGATCTTACGAGCATATCGAACGGAGTCTTGGTGATTTTTTTTGTTTTTGGGATAGTTTGTTTGGTTTATGGGTGAACTTTGTGGAGCGTTGGATAGATGTGGATATAATTTGAATGTGCTGCAGCTGTGTTGATATATTGTACGACTGTCAACCGCAAGTGCTTTTTTTTGACCCAGTAATTTTTTCGCTCACAACATGGCCAGCATCTAAGACGAGCAGATCAACTTGCTAGACTGAACAGTCATGTGACAGAAATGGGCAACGACGAAATCAGAAAGTCAGAACAAAGGATGAAAAAGAAATCTGTGAGGTCATTTATCAAGCCAAAATCAGAAAAAAACGATAGGACATTTTGTCAAGACAAAAAGAGGTCTATTCCGCGCACGCAGTCGCTAGTATGTAATGCCATATCCCCCTGTATTGTTGTACATCACCACCCAAACACAATCGAGCCCAGGCAGAAAAAGCCATGGCGCAGATTGCGGAGGTGTTTAAAAAGGGTTATCCTCAGGTGGTATCTCGTGTGTGAAGAACTTGTCCAGGACGGGGATCTTCTTCATGATATCATCGCGCACCCTGGGAACTTCGGCGAAGAAGAAGAGGGCGAAGAAGCCGGCCACACCACCGAAGCCGGCAGCAAGAGTACCGCTATCATATGGGTTAGTGGTTGGCGAGAGAGCAAAGTCCGGAGAACGTACTATCTCGCGACGGTGCCGACCGTGATGCCGTGGTAATTCTTGGGGACGGTGTATCTGCGCCGTATGTTAGCTCCGGAATGCTTCGAGTCGCAGACGGCTTGTCTCGGGCGTGCGCGGGCATGGCAGTTTTCTCCTCCTCTTATGCCTCGCCCAAAACAGGTACTCGGTGGACGAATTTATGTTTCCGTCACGCCAGCCATCCTCCTCTTCATCGGTTCCTCTCACAACCCCGTCCACCATACCTCTCAATGCCTCATGCACGCCCATTTATCGCCAAAAATCCAGAAAATACGCACTGGGGACCGAAGGGACTCCTGTAGGCCTTGTAGGAGCTGCGCATGCTCTATGTCCTCCTGTTAGCGTTTGCGTCATACGAACCAATAACCCCCAGCCAGCCAGCGTCTCAATGGCTCCGGAACAGCAACTTACGACAGCAGCAGGCGTCTTGGCATGGTGGGGGAAAGATGTGGAAGACATCTTGGGCGGATTTGTCGTGTGGTTGCGATGCTGAAGACGAAGGGCAGGGTGGACAAAGTTGAAGTTGCTCGGCGCTGCTGCGCGGGAAGCAAGGCTTGGCGGTGGAAAGTCGACGAATGAGACGCGCCGGGATTTTGCGGGTGGTCAGCGAACAACGATTTTCCTTTTCGACTTTCACCTACTGACATTGGCTGTATTTTCGGACGACATGATGTATGTTTATTATCGCATTTGCCTATGTAGTAATGTCTTTCGACTATGCGTGCAACTGCATTGAGTTTGTGAGCTCAATCGAGATAGGTTATGCTTTACTCATTTTTGGGGTAACGTTTTGTTGCAAATTACAGCCTGGGGTGTGCCTACTGTTTCCAGGAGATGAAAAGATATCTTGGATCAAGATCTTCAACTCTACTTGAATCAGTCCGCGCAGCAAGATGGTGCCCTCATTCACATTGTTGAACCATCAACATCTAACGTATCACAACACAGATGCACCATAGCTTTGGTCATTGCTTCATTTTCGCGTGACTCGAACAAGCCGATCGAGAACTATCATGTTGTTTATAGACGGTGCCTTGAATCCATCTTGTTTTCACATGAATCCCAAGTCTAGTTGGTTGGTAGCCTTCCGACCACCTCAGCCATCTCCTCATCGGTATAGATCCTGAAGCCCTTGGCCTTGGTAACACTCGCCAATTGCACGTTCTTACTATCCAGCTTCTCCTCCATGACCTGCTTCAGCGTCTTGAGCGTAAGAACCTCTGCCTCGGCCAGGGTCAGCGACTTGTGGAACTCGTTTTGCAGTTCTGCTTGCGCGCCCTCGGATCCGGAGCCGATAGCTTTGGCATCGTAGCGGTAGAATGTACCGGAGGGCTCAGCGTGGTATCTGCAGTCTCCGTTAGTCCCAATCTCAATGCCCGGACTACATTGTATGACGTACAGACTCGGGCCATCCTCATCGTAACCCGCAATCAACAGAGCAACACCAAACGGTCTGCTCATGATGCTTTCCTCACCCTCTGCACCCTCGCCAAATCTCAGCGCCAAATCACATATCGCCTGCGTGCAGCTCTCGACTCGTAGGGGCTCAGCATAGTTGAAGGCGTGGTTCTGGCTCTCAACGCGGGCGTGCTCGATCATGCTTCGTGCATCGGCTTGCAGTCCAGACATGGCACAGCCAATGTGGCGGTCAATCTCGACAATCTTTTCAACCGAGCTGGTCTCAAGGAGGGTGGAGGTGACGCGCTTCTCTACACCAAGGATTACGCCCTCGCCCGTGGCTACCTGTGGGGTTGATGTGAGTCTATGCCGGCTAGCATATGTACATACAAGGCACATACACCTATTGCTGTTGAGCCAAGCTTAATGGCTTCTAGAGAGTATTCGACTTGGAAGAGACGGCCTTCAGGCGAGAAGGTGCTGTATTTGTGAGCGGGGGTTTTGGATATGATTGCATTGGGGAACAAACTTGATGCCGCGGTCTGAGAACCATTGTTAGCAGTTGTATGAACAAGTGGGGATACTATAGAGACTTACCATATTCGCTTCGTGCTATGAACTGCTCATGTCAGTAAAGAGCTCTAGCGGGGGCGCGGGGAGACGCACCATGGCGGAAGTTTGTGCAGGGAAATCGTCAGAAGTCGCGAATTGGTGCTACAGATGTCTCTCACAGATTAGTAGAGAGAGTAGGTATCAAGACGACAGTGTGGTGTAGCAGAGCTGAGTTGGCGACTTGGTGTTTCCGAGCTTGACGGAGCTGCA
The DNA here is from genome assembly GCA_002286855.1 of Bipolaris cookei. NCBI lineage: Eukaryota > Fungi > Ascomycota > Dothideomycetes > Pleosporales > Pleosporaceae > Bipolaris > Bipolaris cookei. The sequence continues at coordinate 74,864 of NRSV01000048.1, read as the reverse complement.
AGGCAACATGAGCCGCGATACGGCGCTAGAGCGGGTTGCCAAGACTTGCGTCCATCACCACTCGACTCGGATATGAGAAACTCCAGCCTCGCCATGTCACGTGCACCTCTACCAGTGCTTGGACCGGGTAGTGCGGTCTATACCACTATACGCCATCTGGCTCATGCGCAAAACACCGCCACCCGTCCGTCCTAATCGTCGTACAAATACCTCGGGTGAGCGTTGCACAAGTTTGTATCACTACAAATTAAGGAGAGAAGGATCAAGCAAGGACGATTTGTCCAGTGGTATTTGATCTAGACTTTCACAATTATACGTATTTTTTACATATGAAGTAGTGCCTACTCATAGGCGGTCTGGACATGAGAATCTACTGGCACGTATAGATGGTTGTCTATCAGATGTGGGCATGCAGTATCGTATGGTTTAGACCAAGGAGTGCCAAGTCCAACTAAAGGACAGCCAAACAGCTAGAAGACTTCACATGCGCCTTGGGATAACTCCTTGTCACAAGCCATATGCTACTTTTCGGTCGTCGACTTTACCTCTCGCTTCTGTCCTCTGCGCGGCTTCTAGACCCGACGATTGTCAGCAGGGCTCAAAGTCCGAGCTATGTGTTAGAGACCATGTCTCCTGAGTTCGGGCCAGGCACGCTATCCACGTCACTATATCCCCGCCCATTATACGGTTTGTAAACCAGCTCGCGATCGTCCGTATGCATGCAACGTAACCCAACACGCGTCGACTAATGCTACAACAACCAAGCCATGTGTCCACGACATATCCGTATAAAGGGGGTTGCACGTGGCGGGGAAAAACTTATACTTTGTTACATATTGGCGCAGATATCGATGAAAAGGCGATCCAAGCCCAACGCCAGGTGCCGTACACAAGACATGATGTTGCGCAGGCAAATCTCATGATCTGTGCAAGTCTTGTTCCCGTTTTGGCAGCCGGTGTCGACAAGAGATTTATTTTTATCCCAGGACAAGGGGGGGCACTTGACGTAGGCTGGTGAGGCGTTGAAGTATTGCCTCCCCACATCGGCTAATTAGTAGCGGAACCCAGGATCAAGAGACGACCTCCTTAAAGCGTTTGTAAAAGGCCCTATGACATCAATAATCGGATTTGACGGCCACAAGAAGGGAGTTGGATGCTGTGGACGTCGTGACGCTGGAAAGCAAAACACTCGATGTCGTCTCTATTTTTGTTATCTTCTTCTCACCCGCATAATTGGAAGCCATCGAAAAATCGGGGGTGACGCGCCATGTTCGATCCCCACAAGCATCTACTGCTGCTCATTCGGTACGAAACAAGGGCACTAAATCCGTCTTTGCCCCGTGCAGCTAATGCACGTCCGGAAGCAGGGCCTAGGTCGCCTCATGGACATGCAATGGGCAACTACCCCCCAAGCCAGGATGGCAAACGTCACTGGCAGATAAATATTTGCTTTCCGCACCCTCTTTTTTTTCTTGCTCATAGCCCTCTTCGGCTTTCCCTAATAACTTAGTTATAATTCCACTCGTTCGTATCCTAGTATATTCCTACGACTTTCGTTAGACCTAATACTACTACATACAAAACATGCGTCTTTTGTCGACCATCCTGGCCACGGCGGCCCTCCTATCCTCCGCCAACGCCGCCCTCAAGGGCTTCAACTACGGCGCTCAATTCGCCAATGACCAGCCCAAGCGCCTCGTCGACTTCGAATACGAATTCAACGCCGCCAAGCAGCTCCCCGGTACCAACGGCTGGACCAGCGCCCGTCTGTACACCATGATCCAGCACGGCACGCAAAACACCATCATCGAAGCCATCGAAGCCGCCATCAACACCAAAACTACCTTACTCCTCGGCATGTGGTGCTCGGCAGGCCAAACAAATTTCAACAATGAAATCACAGCCCTCAAAGCCGCAATCAAAAAGTACGGCACCGCCTTCACAGACCTCGTAGTCGGTATCTCGGTCGGTAGCGAAGACCTCTACCGCATCACACCTACAGGTATCGAAAACAAGTCTGGTCCGGGCGCCCAACCCCAAGAGCTCGTCAAGTACATCAAACAGACCCGCGATGCTATACGCGGTACGGCCCTCCAAGGCAAGCCCATCGGCCATGTCGACACATGGACGGTGTACGTCAACGCTTCCAACTCGGCTGTCATCGACGCCGTCGACTTCATCGGCATGGACGCGTACCCATACTTCGAATCTACCCTCAGCAACAGCGTCGGAAGCGGCAGCCAGCTCTTCTTCGACGCCTACCACAAGACGCAAGCCGCAGCAAAGGGCAAGATCGTCTGGGTTACCGAGACTGCTTGGCCTGTCAGCGGCAAACAATCTGGCCAAGCCGTTGCTAGTCCCCAGAACGCGCGTATCTACTGGGAAGATGTCGTGTGCCAGCTTGTCAAGGATGGTGTCCCGCTTTACTATTATCTGCTGCAGGATGTGCAGTGGGGCACCCCATCGCCGTCATTTGGGATTAAGCCTGGGGGTGATCTGATGAGCGTGAAGCCGTTGTATGATCTTTCTTGTCCTGCGAAGAAGCAGTAGCCGAACGGTACTGTAAGCTAGTATCGAGGAGAGGTGGAGATGAATAGTTGATTGGGGGGTGTGAGGGGTTGGGGGTTGGGGGTTGGGGGGGGGTTGGTCCTCATGCTTTCTGTGTATATACTCAAACATATTCTTATGAAGCCAAAAAAAATACAATTAATCAATTAATTAATTAATTAGACTTGCCTATTTCTTCAACAAACAGATAATTTTTTTTGTTTTCAACACGTGCACACCACGAAGAGTAATCCGTTTCGTCCTGTCTGCTCTAATATTCTCTGTAGGAATATCAGAAATGAAATAGAGCGATAGCACACCAGTCATTCTGCTTACCCCATGAAGTCTCACAATCTATCTTGCGCACATGAGATAAATCGGTGACACCCAAATCACCCACTGTTTTCATGTCTTTGGCGTGTAGAGTAAGTAGCAAGCATCGTTATTCTTAAAACATCTAGAATTGAGTATCACAAGACATGTAAGTAAGGGTGCAGTTGACTTTTTATCAATAAGGTTTAAGTAATTACCATTGAAGGAAGTGCTATTGCGTCAACTTTCAACGGACCGACTTTTTTCTCAAATCAGCACCAAAGACTTAAATTTTAAACACTGTTTTAAACTTTACCCCCCCCCCCCCCAAAAAAAAGTGTAATACGAAAAACAAACAAACTAAAGCTCTAGTTTCTCAAGTAAACCCTTCAGCTCCAAAAAAACTCCAAATTACCAAATTTCTCTCCCCTTATTCTCACTCGAGGGAAACTAACGATAATACATGCGGTACACTCTTTCCTCCTTCCACACACCGCAGCCATTCCTTGAAAGCCAGAAGAGAAAAAAAAACTTTGATGAGGCGGACGATGGAAAAAACAAAGTAAGAGGTCCAAATATAAATCGTATTCATGTTCACATTCATGCGCCTCCCGCTCGGCCGGTAGTCGTAGCCGACGTGGGCTGGTCATTATTCCAGGTGAGGTAAGTGTGGTCGCCCAATTTCCTGGTAACAGCATTAGCAATACGCCTACATCAACAACTTCACATAAAACTAACCTGGGTTTGATAAGATGTGTAGCGAGGAACACAGCACCGAGCAATATGCAAAGGCCACCAACAACCAAATACGCAATGCCGAGGAAGGGATTCTTGCCGCCCATGACCGTCCTGGTTGAAATCAAAATCGACTTTGTACCAGCGTATTTGTCAACGGGGAAACCTAGCGGAGGGGTTAGCTTGTGTCATTGCATGCATTGGTGCAGCAGCAAACGTACGGTCATAAATCTTCAAACGATAAGTACCGGCTCTCAAGGTGTCCTTGTCGTTACGCTGGTAAAGTTTGCTGAAGGTCGGCAATCCTGCTGTTCGCATCCACACTTGGAATTGCTCCCAGGTATGTAGATCCGGCAGCTCATCGGTATATTCTCCATTGGGGTACTGCTCTTGCCAGTTGGGGGGTGGAACAACCTCATTAGGCTTGTATTTGGTCTTGCCGTACAGATCGCCCTCATGGCTCCATGATGTGCCCTCAACCGTCATGTTGTACGAGTTGATTTCATTGCCATCTGCGTCCTGTACAGCATTGTCCAGGGTCAGGTTGCCAAAGGTGTCGTTGAACATGGAATTGGCAATGAGTCCGCAGGGGTAGTAGGGCTTTCCGTTGGGCGCTACAGCCAAAGGATCACAGTCGCCAGAGCTGAGAGCGCTGGCACTCTTGGCATCGCCCTTGAGCTGCTGGATATCAACCGACTTGACGTATCGACGGTGGTTCTGGTAAAAGTTTGTGAGGCGGTAGTAGAACAGAATCGGTGGGGCAATATCGGCCGGGATAGTGAAGCTTAAAATGCACACGTTGGTCTCGAGCGTGACGCCTTGGGGTTGGAATGTGTAGTTGTCCCGTGCCCAGCCCCACTGGGGTGCCGTCTGCATCTGTTTTCCGCCAAAAGATGCGGATACTCTGTCCGAGGGGATTAGCTCGAGGTCGTTGCCTAGACTTGCATTGTAATCGAGCCTGGCTTGAGGCGCCGTGTTGTTGCAGTTGGTGTAGTCGATGGAGATCTCCTGGACCTGCGCACTAGCGTAGATGAGCAGCCCGCCGATGGGCGCGAAGATGACCCCGACAATGAAGAAGAGCGGGAGGACCGTCTTTGGGGTTAGAATGGGCCTGTCGCATTGTCAGCCGTAATTCGCCCTGGAGTCAGTTTTGCCCAAAACGCACTGCCATGCCTTTAGGCGCTGTTGCCTAAAAGCAGTATCTGTAGTCGCGTTAGCACTACCGTCGTGTGCGCACAGCAGCGTGAGTGTCCTAGGCTCTTACTTGGTGGCCTCTTGCTCTTTGCCTTCTTCGGCTCGTCACGGGCTGGGTCCTGGCTGTTTATCGAGTCGGTGTTGTCCACCTGCTCTGTTCGCGACATTGTGCTGTGTGTGCGCGAAGCGAAGCGGCGGGCGGGTTGGTGGGTGCGGGTATGTAGAGTTGTTGGAGTGTAAGAGGTGATGAGAAGGCGCGGGTTGGAGCGGCCGGCCAAGGCGTCGTCCCAAATTAGGTACAGAAGAGGCCGCGCCACGCCTGCGGAGCTTACATATCCCCGCTCGCGTCCCGGACCCGAGACCCTGAACCGTCCGTTACGCGGACGTAGTCAGGAGATGAAGCCCCAGCCAGCATAACCTCAAACCCTGGCTGCAAAAGAAACCTCCAGAATCGTCATCGGTGTGCAATCTATTGCGAGTTACATACATATGCATCCACATTCACCAATGCACTGCAAGCACCCGCCATGTATCTAACAAATAATTGTATTCTGGTCTAATACTACCAAAAAGGAAAGCCCGCATGTGCGGCGTCAAGAGCCATTGAAGAGATCTGTAGAGTATCAATTCATGTGAGCTGGGGGGGTGGGGGGGTATCGAATGCCGTAGACAAAGAAGATGACGAGTCACAATAACAGGAGGAAGAACAGAGACACAAACGCCAAAGGGAGGACGGCGGCCAGTCCCAAACGCCTACTCATGCCAACAAACAAAGACCCTTGGAAAAAAGACAAGAATTGAAAACGCCATTCGTAAAATCATACCGAGAGCGACAACCATCGCATCAATCAACTTGGAAGGAGAACCGACTCATGCAGCTGGGGCCGTAACGATGCTATGCGCAAATTGGGGCATCGTGGAAACAAAAGGCTCTCCGTAGAAGGAGGCAGATAATAATAAAAAAGTACTGTGACTTTGTGTGTGTGTATGTGTGTGTGTGTGGCGAGAATTGTAGTAAAGGCTCTCTCTCTCTCTCTTTTAAAGGTATTGACGGAAGTAGTCTGGGTTAAACCAGCCGACCCGGTCGTACGACTGCCACAGTTTACTGGCTTTGTTGACGTCGATTTTGCAGGCCTGCTGGGCGTCGGTCTTACGGAACTCCTTGCCAATTCTCAATGCTTCAATGCGAGCCTGGAAGATGCGACGCTTGCTGGTGAGATAGGTGGCACAGTTGAGGCGCAGGGTGCCTGCAAGGTTGAGTTCAGCCTCGTGCAGCAGGTCGCGATCGGGATCGTCGGCGAGCGAGAGGGCCTGGCCCTTCCACTCGGCCTTGAGAATCTTGGAGTTGCCCTTGGGCAGCGTGTCGAGAGGTGGCGAGCAGTCTGGGATTGCATTGTAGTCGGAGTCGTCACGGTTCGTGGCTGGTCGCACAGGCTTAGGGGAGACCGAGACAGATTCGGGCTTTGGTGCAGGGTCAAATGACTCGTAGACCTGTGCAAGGGGGCTGCGCTTGGCCTTTGGAGCGCGAGGAGTACGGGGAGGTATCCGGGGAAGAGCGACCTTTGGCTGGCGGGCTCTAACGGATGGTGCGGGAGCCAGCTTCTTGAGAGCGGTGCGCTTTTGGACGCCGGTCGGACGGCCGTAGTAGTCGTCGAAACGACGCTCCTGAGCCCACCAGTGTCGGGGGTTCTTGGTGGCCGAAGCAAAGACATTTGAGCGGAATGAAACGGCCAATTCGTAGTCAGCGCGCAAGGGCTTGGTGTGCAGGCGTGCGTAGTCGTGCGACTGCATGTGGTGGGTGATGGCGTCTTGCGAGGCTGACTCTGCTGCTGCTGCTGAGGAGGAGGAGGAGGAGGAGGAGGAGGCAGCTGAGTCCTGAGGGAAGAGCGGTATGTCGGCGACGGAGAGGGCAGCGTCAGCGGCAACGAAGAGCTGAGGGTCGCGTGTGCCCAGTTCGGCGACAGAGTCCATGGTGTCCTTTTGGGAGTGGGAGTCGTATGGCGAGATCGGGGGGGAGACGTAGGCGATGCGGTGAGTTGCTGCCTGGCAGGCGCTGAGGGAGGTGTTTGTCATGGGCTTCAATTGGACTGAATTGAAGGAGGTGGAGGGCGATTGAGTGGAGGCAGAGGCAATTGACGAGCCAAACGACTCTGATCGCTTCATCTCTGGGGGGGAGAGGAGGGAAGAGACGGTGAGGCGGGCAGTTGGGGGTGTCTTATGAGGCGAGTTTGCCATTGCGTAGTGTGGTCAGAAGGTTTGTGCTTTGACTAGAAGCGAATGCCCCCGGCGGCGGTAGCGGTATTTGAAGGGGAGAGCGAGGACAGCAGGCTGAGGAGCAACAATGGGTTTGGGGGAACAGAGCAGCAGGGCCAACTGTGGTTGGGCTCTGGGACGAGCCTACGGCGTTGCCACCGTTGTACCGTCAGAAAGCAGCAGGCAGCGAGGGTTGAGCGTGGAAGGCGGCAGAATTGCCCGAAGCAGCGGCTTATGCAATTGGGGCGGGCAGGGCGATTATTAGTCAAGCCGCAGGACAGGGCAGGACGGAGCAGTACAGGGCAGGATAGAAGTGCAGCGCCGTGGCCGTGGCCGTGGCCGTGGCAGAGTGGCAGTGCGGAGATATGGAACTGGAGCCGGAAGTAGAAGTGGACTGGACTGGACAGAAGCAATGCAGCGCGAATGATGGATGCTTGATGAATGGCATTTGGAGCAAGCCAATCTTGCCGAAACCGGACGGAGTTATAGCCCGCCAGCAGGCGGCGGGCAGCGGTTTCAAGCAGGCTACAGCATGCGAGCCAGGCCGGTGTGACTCTGGCTTTGAGACAGACTGGCGGCCATGTGCTAGCGGACCAGACAAAGAGGGTGTGCGGTTGGCGCGTGCCATGCTGCGACCCAGCCCAGCCATGCCCGCCATGCCCGCCATGCCCGCCGCTCATCAAGCACAAGGGCAAGGGCGCGCGGCCGGGAGCGGGCAGCGGCCAGCGAGAGATGCGACGAGCGAGTAGTGAACAGCAGCGAGGCTGACCAATGCCCTCAGCCAGCCTAGATGCCGGGCGCACAGTGCAGTCAGAGAGAGGAGTCACGGCTTTTGGCTATGCGCATCCACCGCTCCGTGTCGCCGTAATCTCTCAATCCAGTCCGCTCCGTTTCCAGACCACCGTGTAATACATGCGAAGTCCTCTGCCTACTCTATGCCGGCCCATTCCATCCATTCCATACGCCAGCTGCCTGTCTGCTGTCCCCCATTGCGCCCGCCCTGCAACCCATTGAGCCCGCCCGAGCTGCTGCTTTTGCCATTGCACCCCCAGCCGCCCGCCAGTGTGCCACGACGAGGCCCGACGCGCGTGTGCGAGCCCGCAATTGCACATTCCCACCCTCTCTCGGCTTCCGGTGGAGGAGCTGGGCCACACGGACTTCCGTCATCTCAGTCGGTTGCCCTTTTGTCTATTACTAGAGCAGATACTATACTGCGTATGTACCGTACATGCGGCTAGTCGGTCTGACCGCCATGGGGGTTATGCAGACATGACCATGGCTGCAAGGCCAATTCACACCAGTTGCCTGTCTTGGCTCCGTGGCTGACGACGGCCATGGCGAGCATGGCGAGCATAGCGAAGGGGGGATGCTGGTCGCCCGTCACCGGCGGCTGCCGACAAAGCTGCTGCCCACGGAATTCCATTCTAGTCAGGGTCTTGTGACTGGCCTGCTCTCCCCTTACTTCCTCGTCCCTTTCTCTTTCGATGTCTTTCTCTCCCAAGCGCTGTAGCCAGCGCCACCGTCTTGCATGTGAAAGCCTCTCCCACCCCCTTAGGTCCTACCAACACGCTCAGCTGGACAGCCGACGAGGTCATCCACAGCCCGGCGCCTATTCAACTCGCATAATCCCAACCCATTCGCAACCCAAGGCTGCTCACGAGACGCGGCCCTGTCGACACCATCTACCATCTTGTGGGTGTGGGTGTGCGCTGGGTGAAGGGGGGAGGGGGTCATGCTCATGCGGCCATGGCAGCAACCCTGGCGAGCGGGTGTGTTATCGTCGTTATCGGGCTGTGGGGGAGGAGGGGTTCGCGCTGCAAGGCACCTCTTCGACACGCGCCCGCTAATTCCCGCCGCTGGCCTGGTCGGGCCTTGACTGTCCTTGGGATGTTTGTAGTTGTTGTAGTTGTTCTGTAGTATCCATGTACACATGTGTTTACTGCCACTGCCATTGCGTGCATTGCTATGCCATACTCAATGTGCGCACGTACGTCCCTACACTGAACACGGCCTTTGCGACCAGCCCCCCATTGCTGCTGCTGCTGCTGCTGACTCGGCGCTCCCCGAAATGCAATGCACCACGGCCGTCAATTGCAATTGCACTCTACCCAATGCCTCTCTGGACTAGCGGCCCGATCTGCACACCTCGACAGTGTCCACTCTTGACAGCTGGTCAGCCGATAGGCCAATGCAGCTAGATGATCCCGTCGTTCGCTGCCCCGTCTTCTCTTCCAGATGATGCGACGCCTTGGGGTCCCTGCATCCGCCCTACCTGCAACCTGCGAGCACAACAAGCAAAGGCTGCTGCTGCTTGTCCTGCTTGTGCTTGCTCGCTTCAATTGCATCCTCCACATCCACGTCGTCTCTGCCTAAAATAGCCCACCCACCCGATCGCCAGCACAACCACAGCAATCAATCGGCCCAGCAATCGCACAAGTACACATGTACAAAAGGTACGTATATATATGTCTACGTACTCGCAACAAAAACAATTGTCCAGCATCTAGGCCCTTCGGTTCCAATTGTATCTCCGCATCGTGACGTAGCCCATTCTCTCTAATCAATCTGACATGACATGCCCGACTACACAAGCCCCCCCCCTGCCGCCCATGTCGCCATTTTTTTTCTGGTTGTGATGAAGTCAATGCCATGTCGACTTGTCTACTATCACCATGCCTTCACGTGCTTTCGGGGACCAAGCGTTACCCCCCTCCCCCCACATACGTCATCCCACCAGGACAAGGGGCCCTACACACCATGTGCCCACACCGATAATCACCCGCAATGTCTCTGCCCAAACTGCCTACCAATCGTCGATTCCTAACCCGGCTATTCAATTCGCTAGCAGCACCACCACCAGCACCACCAGCCCCGTCATCACCTGATGCCGCCGCCTCGCTCACCGACGACGACAAGCACCACCCCAACCCCCTCGATAGCGTACCACCCGCGGTGAAGAAACAGCTACTTTCCTTGCAAGTCCTCTTCCCAACCGAATTCGTTCCCGCGCTAGACGTGCTCGACCGCCGCCTAGTGACTCGACTTCGCATCCGAAACCATCCGTCTCCTTCTGTGCATCGACAAGATGGAGACCACCATGAAGACATGGTGATGCGACTAGGGGGTGATGACGACGATGAAGAGATGCACATGAGTGACGATGCAAAACACAAAGACACGACGCGTACAATTACCACGCAAGACACCTCCATCCCTCACGAAGAAGTAACATCAACAACATCAATACCCGTAGATGTCACAATCTCTGCTTATGACGACAACACCACCAAACGCAACACAAAATCAACAATCTACTACGTCCAATCCGCTCAGCACCACCGCTCCTCCCGCTATTCCTCCTCCACATCCACACAAACGCCAACCTACCAAGTCCGCCTCACAACCTGGTCCTGTTCCTGTCCCGCCTTTACTTTCGCCGCCTTCCCTACTACCCCCGAAGCCCCTTCTATTTCCCATACTAACCATGCCAATGACGACAATAATGATGATGATGATGACGATGACGATGACACAGTACAAGATCAACCCTGGTACTTTGGCGGTACAACACTAGGCGATGATATGCCACCCGTATGTAAACACTTGTTAGCTTGTCTGCTCGCTGAGAAGTGTAAGAACCTATTTGGTCGTTTTGTCAATGATAAATGGGTTACTATTGATGAGGCGGCGGGCTGGGCAGCGGGTTGGGGAGATTGATTGTTCGTACGGGGATACATACATACGTTGTATGCAGCAGCAGCAGCAGCAGCAGCTGCTACTACTATGTTTTGATACCCCAACCAACTTTGTTTGTTTGTTTTTCCTTGTTTCATAGCAAGGCATTGATTCAACGCAATCAAATGAACCAATGATATACCCTTTTTTATTTAAAAAAAAATACCATGTTCCCCTCTCCCTCCCCTTTCATCACACATGCTCAGGCAATACAGCAATATCACCATCTTATTTAGTACTCGTTTCAAACACAACACTCTGGCCATCTTCATGCCAAGATTGTGCAATACATTCCACACAGTAGCGTAGTAACATCATGTCCTTTGTTCATTTCATATCTAATCATGCCAAGGTCATGTAGAGAAGAAAGAGAGAGAAACACCTCCCTCTCTACTCTTTTAACAATGTCTCTCTTCTTCCCCTCCCCCCCTCCCCCCCCAAAAAAAGGCTACAAGGGGCTATTGTACACTAGTACACCTGGTTGACCACAAAGCCCCATCATCCTCATAATCATCTCTCCGCCTCACTCGCCTCACTCGCCTCACTCGCCTCACTCGCTCACCCTCTTCAACCCTTCTTCTTGGGCTCCTCCTTGCCCTTTTCTTTACCCTTGTCCCCTTCCTTGGCCTCACCGCTCGCCTTGTCGCTCTCCTTCTTGGCCTCCTTATCCCCTTCCTTGCCTTCCTCCTTCTTGGCCTCCTTGTCCTCTGCTTGCTGCTTGTTTTGGATCTTGTTCTCAATCAGGTCGTGGAACGCCGTAATGGCCCGGATCAAGCTCGACAGGTAAATCGCCATGAGTTGGTCATTCGTCTTGACGCTCATGGCCCGCGCAAGCTCGCCATTGTCCACACCGCCCGCTTGACCCGCCGCTGCTCCCACGCCATTGGTCGCACCACCTACTGGTGCAGCCTTGGGTGTCGACAGGTTAGGCAACAAGTTAAACACATCTTGGAGATTACCAAGAATCGCGTGGTTCACGGGCAGATCCTCGTCAAGGACCTTTTGTAGATACTGCCCAATGTCTCGTAACCGTAGATGTAAGCCTTGCAACGACTGTAGTTGTGAGGTTATGCGTGTCGAGAGCGTGCCGACAGCCACGTCGCGGATGTCACGGAGGAGATGCTCGACACCAATCTCTTCCGCCTCCTCGGCCTCGATTATTGACGGCGTGTGCACAAACGTCTTGGAGGTCGTTGTGCCGTCCTAGAAGTAGAATTAGCATCGTCTTCCATACACATCACCCCACCGGGTGCATTACTGCCGTTGCAACAATAACCCCGCTGATCCAAGTGCACTCACATCCTTAATCTCCTCGACCGCAAAGTAGGCATCTGTCGGCACCCCCACCTCCTTGGGCTGTACGTCAATAATGACTAGTAGCGGGTTTGGTGTGTAGCGCTTGAACAGCTCGTTGACCTCGAGATCCGATGCCCTCAGCTTGGGCCCCGTATGATACCAGCCGATGAGCTTCTCCCGCGCGTTGATCTTCTTGAACATGTCGTTCATCGACTCGACGTAGTTGTGGTCCAGGAACCACACCGATGGGTCCTTTTCATCTTCCTCGAATGGCACTGCAGCCCAAAGTTAGCTCATACACACAACGCTTCCCCGCCCTCGGGGCGAATTGCTCAGGCGGCAAACTACGTCTTGGGAGGGGCTACATACCCGCAAAGCTGTTGGATACGCGTACGTTCTTGCCGTCATTTTGCCCAAGAAGCACACCGACTACTCTCCTCTTGGTGCCCTTTGCTTGTCGGCCGTAGTGGTCTGCTGCCGAAAGAAGCACGAGAGGCGCGACCGAGACGTTGCGGGTCACTAGTGACAGCGTTTCTGCTGTGGTGGCGGGCATCCTGATCACGTGTACCCAGTGTAGCCAATGTTTCTGTCGGTTGTCTGAGAAAGAAGATGGCAGTCGTGAGTGTTGACGGGGCGAGATGATGTCGTTATTGTTGATGCGGCTCTGCGATGGCCATTTACGTACTAAGCTTTCGGAACTGTGAGATGGTGAGTGGGTCAGAGCTCCGCGCTACCATAGCTCACCCGGCACTGCGTCAGTGTGCGACACAACGAGCCCCAGAATTATACACAACTTTAAGTCACCACTGCATACAGTACTCGTAGCTACACAAACCACATAACGTTCAAACATTGGTATCTCAAGGAGGTGTACTAGTACATACTGCAGACCTGCAGAACAGAAGCGCAAACTGGACCAAGACCGTGCAATGGCCTCGGAGTATCTCAAAAAGAACACAACGAAAACAGAGAAAATAAAGGCGAATACTACGGCAAACGAGGCTGCAATACTATTCCGTGACATTGAAGCCCCGTTTCAAGCATCACCGCATCATATCAACCTACACGTAGACAAGACAGATCATAGAGTAGCAGTCGGGAAGTAGTACTGATCCCAGAGGAACTCGTAGTCTTCGATAACACCACCAACCATGTCGAGAAGAGGCTTGCCCTTGATCTTGGAGGTTATCGAGTGGATCCAGGACCTAGGTGCATTGTTAGTTGTATCTACTATGCCCAGAATTCGACATGACTTACTTAGTAATGTTCTCGTAGAATGCGCCGCGCATGGCCCACCAACCCATAGACCAGCCCCGCTTACGTAGCTCTTCTCTCTCTAAGCCAGTCAAACCACGGAGTCCTCCAGCCAAGCGCTCCTGGAAATCTTTCTTGGCTAGTTGGCGTGCACCGTACTCGATGCTCACGCCAATCAACCACGGCCGCCAGCTCTTCCTGTCGCCGCTAAAGTGCTGCATGGCCAAGGCGTAGGCAACAGGTCGCAGAATGTAAAGTACCTCGGCAAGCTCGCCCTTTCCACTCACTCGGTGCAGAAGCGCCTTGGGTGGTTTGATGTCGTCTGCTGTAAGTACCTTGGAGAGGAGGTAACTCGAAATGTCTGAAGAATCTGGCAAACTAGGCATCGACAGACCAGTCCTGGGCATTGCCCAGTTCTCAGCCTCGACCGAACGCTCGCTTGGTGGTGTGTCCATGCCATCCGCCGACGCCGACGACTCTTCAAGCGAGCTCGGGTCAATTTCCCGCTGAGGGAGCGGGGGTGATAGGAGAGGGCGGGAGTTTGTCAGTCGGAGCAGCAGCAATCGGCATACTGCCTTTACTACTTCCAGCAACACCACGACCCGCCATCGCACCTTCTCGCCCTTCCTCTTGGCTGCCATCTCCCATAGCAACTCGGTATATTGAATCATCTGGAGTACTAGCGCGATTCGCTTATACGTGGGCGAGTGCTGTGTCCAGAACTTAGTGTATCGATGGTGCGGGGTGACAGGGTGTCGTCGCGTCCCTGGCATCTGCGCCATAGCTTTGGAGAGGAGAGAGTCGTGATATAACGAAAGGACCTGGACGCCGCTGTGAACTATTCATGTGTCAGTTGAAGGAGACGCGCCGCCAACGAGCGCGCAACATACGAGACTCTGATGCGATTTCGGATTCCCGGAAGCGTCCTAGGTCTTGTTAGCATCGTGCCAGAAAGTAGTCCCATTGAGCCATGCGTACCCGGAATGATATATGTCAGCGAACGCAGCGCAGACTCAATCTGCGTCACAGCGCTGCTGTTTTTGGTGATGAAGTCCGAGTATATGCCCAGCCATCTCGGGGGCAGTGACAGCACTTCGCCCGTCTTTTGCGTTGCTTGCTTGTACATGGCTGCAGTCGCCTCAGCCAGCGCGCTGAAAGGTGGCGCTTGTGCGACGTGTACGTCGTGGTGTTGGTGTATGCACGTGAGGACAGGAGTCGGGGCAGGGTGAAGTCATGGACTCGTTATCGCGTGCCCGGTAAAGTACCGAGGCTCCCACGGTTACTACCCCGGATGACACTTCCGCAACATCATTGCAGCTCCACCCCAGAAGACATTGCACCCAAGTGATACAAGCCTTATTCAATGTTTAGTTCATTTCAGGTCATGGGTATTGCTACTGGCCAAAGATGTATGTAAAACAAAGGGGTGTCTCCACCATCCACGGAATTCGGCTCTTTCATCGTTGCACATCACTATCAATAGCAGCCTCTTTCTCTTCTTCTTGAATCTGGTCAACTGCACCTTTAGAACAAGTCGGCATACAGTAGCGCGTCTGGCTAAAAGGAACACCAGATGTGGCTTAGGAATAGATCTGCCTGGCACGTGACTTCGCGAAGAAGAAAATCCATCTTCCATCTTCACGCGTCCATCTGATTGCGAGAACATACACGAACACAAAGCAATTGGTCCTGTTTCCACCATGGCGAGTAACGGTCATACTGCCCTCCTTGTTCCGCAGGTACCCATTCAGGACAGCGACAAGAAGCTCCTTGTATCAATCAATTCATTCGTCCACGAGTACATGTCAAACTACGACAACTCACACGACTACCAACACATCCTGCGCGTCTTGTCCAATACCAACCAAATATTACAAGCCGAGCTAAAGTCCAACTCTTCTGTGGCTTATGACACTACTTCACTGTTCCTCGCCGCCCTTTTGCACGACGTGGGCGATCACAAGTATGCGAAACCAGGCGAAGACGTCGAGAACCAAATTGCCAACACACTGCTTCAACACGGAGCATCGATTGAACTGGCTCGAAAGGTTCAAACTATTGTAAAGAACGTTTCCTATACGAACGAGGTCCGCGACCCTGCTCGCGTCGCTTCAGTGATTGGGCAGTATCCGGAGCTCGCTATCGTGCAGGACGCCGATCGCCTCGACGCCATTGGTGCCGTTGGAATAGCCCGATGCTTCTCTTTCGGAGCAGCAAAGATGCCCGAGCAGCCCATGGACAAAGCGGTCAGCCATTTTGGCGAAAAGTTATACAATCTCGCAGGAATGATGAAGACAGCTACTGGCAAAGACATGGCGAGGAGAAGGCATAATGTACTAAAGGAATTTGCAAAGGAGTGGGAAGAGGAGACACGCTTGAGCTTCATGCTACATTGATTAGTACAGAGCGGATTAAGCTTTTACACGATGGCAGATCAGTCATTTCAGAATACCGAAGGTGGAATTGGCCTGGAAGGCGTTCCACAATGCTCATCCTATAGTCCGACAGCAGGCCTTTTCAAAGAGGAATGCACTTCAGCACGGTGATGTGGATAGATTGGTCCTGATGATCGCTCGGAATCCATGTTTGTCCTTGATATCACACCACTTTGAGCTCGCGCATCTTGGCCGATGAATGCAGACGGCCCGAATGGCATGCAAGACACTGGCGTACAATGTTCGCCAGTTGTTGCGGTACAAGGCCCAGTGTCTACAAGAAATCTCTGAGATGGCATCCAACGAGAATAGAGTCAAGTGCAGACGGGAGAGGCCTTGAAGCATGGCGGTGCAATCAAACGTTACTAGACTTTATAAAGCCAAATGTACAGGGAAATCCGGAAGAGTATCCAGCCAATGAATCAATGCTGCGTGACATGCCCGGTTTATACATCTAGCGGACGCACGGTTGTCCGTGATTAGCATCCCAAGTGCTGTCGCGCATCTCCACACGCTACGTGCTCTTGTGAACCATTGCAATTGGATCCAGAACAAGAGCAGCGGCCATATCTTGCCGTCTTGTAATCGCTAGTAGCGGTCTTCAATGCCGAGTGAATTTGGGAGCCAGCAAGATCCCTTGGTGCGCGCTTAACGCGGGGATAAAGACCGAATACTACTAACGTAAGTATCGTCGAACAATCAAGTCGCGTCTTGGACCATCGCCAGACTACCATGTAGACTCTGCAAAGTCACAAGCCACTGTCGTAATCGATTGAAGAAAAAATGGCCCACTCAACTGTAATCTTCAATGACAAATGTCCTGCATAGAAAAAAGCCGCATATTGGGAGAGGACACTTGTTTACCGGAGAGAGATCCGACCATGAATTGCTATGTGCCCGCTACACTTGAGTTGTTAACGCTAGAAGCCGCAAAGAGTGGGCTTCTGCATGCGCTTGTTGTGCAGCCCTCCACTTAAAGCTACAGGGAAGTGAAACACACCATGGAGGGAAGAGGCAGTGAACTGGCTGGGAAAGAAAAGGGACTTGATATAATCATGGGCTATAACAGCACAAGCATGCAAGTCAGGACATGTTGAATGTATGACTTGAAGAGCAATGACAAAGTGTGCGTGGTAGATTGTCCCAAGAGGAAAAGGCGACAGTTCGCAGGCAATGGCTGACGTCTACCTGGAAATGGGGAAATGGAGATATCTGATTGGCGGGACGAATTGCCGTATCCCAATCGACAATCAAAATTCCTTTTACGCTATCCAAAGACTGCATAACCATGGGAAATAGATATTTAGAAACTCGATCTCTGGGATCTAGGTCTAATCATCTCCAAGTCTCGAGATCAGTAAACAAAAAATAATCCCGTCCCCCCATCGCTCGCGCGAGAGCCGTTTGCCAAAACATGCGCCCTCTGCGACCACTCCTCCCGTCAGCCACGCGACCACGAAACGAGCCCCTTCCTCCGCTGCCGCGAGACCGCGTCGCGTCGGCCTGCGACCAGTGTCGAGTACGCAAGATACGATGCAACGGGGACCGTCCCGTGTGTCTCGAGTGCACCAAGCGCTCCACCTCGTGCCACTATGCGACTCGCTCAGCGGAAACCCAGGGCCAAGCGCTGAAGCGAAAATACGACGCCCTGCACGCTGAAAACGAAGCCTACGCCGAACTCTTCAATCTCATAAAGATAAGGCCAGACGATGAGTCGCTCGAGATCCTGCGCCGCATCAAGATGGGAACTGACGTCAAGGATGTACTCAGGCGTATCAAAGAGGCAGACTTGCTCATGCAGCTCAACCCGTCAAATCCGGACCCGGATGTCAAGTATCAGTATACCCTCCCCCTTGTCTCGGGCATTCCTGCCCACTTGCTCAACCCGGATCCAGAGTACTACCATGCCTTGTCTGCGGCTGAGCCCACCACTACTGCCGCTGCCGCTGCCGCTACCGGTCCCGAGCAGAGCAAGGCCGCTTCCTCAGCTGATTGTTGAAAATCATCCCAAGAGGCAAAACAAAGAAGCTTACATACAACCCGCGGCTAAAAAAAGGCCGTTTCCAACTCGTACTTTTTTTCACAAGACATCAAGGGAAATCGTGACCCTTGCCGTCGCTTTTTAGGGAGCCTTTTTTTGCACACCCCAGCGGAATTCGTAATACCGGTGGCTTGTTTAATATCGAGACGGAAGTCTTTTATTAAAGATGGAGTCGGGAAGAAAGGATGAAGAGAGAGAAGGAAAGCACAGGGGTTGTAGCAGATGTAACTTTTGAATTGCCTGATTAATGCGTTCAAATCATGCTCTGGCATTCAGCCACCTAACATGTTCAGTACGCCTGTTGGGTGGCCGCCACAGCCCGCTCCTTTCATGCTGGGAATACCTGGATGCTTTAATAATGTTGCTTGAATGGCCCAGAGACCGGTCGTTAAAGGTTCATCACCGCATTTTGAGGGCGGGGAAACAGTCTAGAGAACTATCGTGCAACATACCGAAGCTGGGGGTCTAAATAGTCTTGTCTTAAAAAAACCTAATAAAAGGGGAGAGAATGAGTTTGACCAGACTTACTTCGAGCCAGCAAAAGTTAAGATCAAAGAACAAGCGTTTAGGTGGATATCATAACGTCTGGGACGGACGAGTGACCGGACATGCCAAGACCCCATCAACTTTGACTACTACACGCGATGTCTCAAACTAACAACGTGCAAAACTCTTCAAAATAATCTCAAATATAGCTTGCATTAATTTCTATCCAACGTGACGCGATACTTGGCATTCCACGTGCTGGAGCAATCTACAGTGTGGCTGAAAGTACATTAAGACGACGACGTGCTGGAAAGCTCTCTCGACAAGATTCCACACCTAACTCAATGAGACTCCTTGTGACAGAAGAGGAGACGATTTGTGACTATATTATGGACCTTGAATGGCGAGGATTTCCAGTACGCCTCTCTACTGTCAAAGATCTAGCTGATTCTTTGCTGGCTGCTCGCAACCGCGAGCCTGTTGGCCAAAACTGGGCTAAGTCCTTTGTAAAGCGTCGCCCAGAGCTTCGAACAAATTTTAATCGAAAGTACAACTATAAGAGAGCTCTCTGTGAAGATCCTGAGCTAGTGCAGGGCTGGTTCCGCCTTGCACAGAATACCAAAGCCAAGTATGGGATCCAGGATAACAACACGTACAATTTCGATGACACTGGCTTCATGATGGGCATGCACAATGCGACAGCAGTAGCCACAGCCTCTGAGCGTCGATCAAAGCCGAAATCCTTATAGTATGGCAACCTGGAGTGAGTTACCAGCGTGGTTTGTGTCAGCGCAGCTAGCTGGGCGATCCCACCCTTCATCATCTTTCAGGGCAAGCACTACCTCTCTGTCTGGTATAAGGAGGATATTCTACCTCAAGATTAGGTTTTTGCAGTCTCCGAGAACGGCCAGTCAACGAGTGAGCTTGGCCTGAAGTGGTTGGAGCACTTTGACAGGCATACGAAAGAGCGTAGTATTGGAGGCTATCGTCTACTCATTCTTTGACAGTCACGGGAGCCATAATTCGCTCGATTTCCAGCAATACTGCAAGGAGGCAAAGAATATCACTCTATACATGCCTCCGCATTCTTCTCATCTACTACAGCCACCTGATGTGGGCTCCTTTTCGCCTTTGAAGAGGGCGTATGGGCGCCAAGCCGAGGAGATGATGCGTAACAGGATCAACGACATGACGAAGATTGAGTTCCTCCCAGCCTTCCAGCAGGCCTATAGCAAAACTATCATAAAAGGCAAAATCTCAGAAGGGTTTAGAGGCCCTGGCTTAGTTCCACACGACCCAGAGGTGGTGATATCGAAGCCCGACGTCAAGCTGCGAACGCCAACACCACCTGCTGCAGAAGATCTGCCCTGGCTGTCGCAAACCCCAAGCAATACCCTAGAACTAGGGTCGCAATCGATGCTAGTAAATCAGAGGATACATAGGCATATAGACAGTTCACCGTCAAGTATGGTGGTTGCCTTTGAAAAGCTGGCTAAAGGCGCTGCGATTATTGCGCATAAGCTGGTGTTGTCGCAAAAGCGCAACGCTGAGCTTGAAGCAGCTAATGAAGCCGCCATGCGACGAAAATCGCATAAAGGAAAGTGAGTTCAGAAGAAAGGGACTCTAATAGTAGAGGAGGTAGAGCGACTAGCAGCCCTAAGGGGGTTTGGAGCGCGTAGTGATGGGAAGAAGGTAAAGAAGTGAGCGCTCGCTGAGGTGGGTGAGCCGTCGCAAAGGCACTGTAGGCGCTGCGGCGAGGGAGGGCATAACACGCGTACATGTAAACAAGTAGAAGCGATAGATTCTGAATAGAATAGCCTACTACGATTTCTATTTACTACTGTAGCTGTGTTGTGATAGTCTATAATAGTTGTGATGTTTGGTAGGGTCTTGGCATCGTGGCAAACTCGCCCATCCTAGACGTTACAGCAACATCACATATCACCAATCATCGACATCGAGACGTGTATTAATAATATTACGATTTTTTTCCTTTGACGGCCCTATTTTATCCTTTAGGTAATACATGCACGATTAAGACGCGCGATAACTAAACATCAATACCATCCATGAGGGCATGAAAAAGATTTTTTGTGGTATTTCAGTCTCATAAGAATTTCATCTCTTTCATCCACTCAAGCACCGATGGCCTGAGGGTTCCAGAAGACACCCTTGGGATCGACCTTTGCCTTGAGCTCGGTCAGGCGCGCTGTCACCTCCTCGCCATAGTACAGCTTGTGAGCAGTGGCAGCATCATACGTGGGATCAACGTAGTTCAGATACGCGCCAAAATTTGTCTGAGGCTCAGCATTGATGATGGCATCGTTGATGCCATTAATGAAATCCTTGGGTGTAGCGCCGTAGCCCCAGTTCTGGAACACCCACAGGCTTTTGCGGTCGTCGTAGGCGGCGAAAGAAATATCCTTCTTGTTGATGGCCGAGCCGGGTCCACCGTATAGGTTCATGATGATGTACCACTCTTGAGAAGTACCAGACTGAAGGTGGTCGTAGAGCGCGCCGATGGCTTCGGATGTAAGACCACTGGATTCGGGGACAGTTACAGACTTGGCAAAGAAGTCTTCGTGGTCGTCGTAGCCAGTTGCGGGTACCTTGATGCTAGTCTTGCCGGAAATCTTGACTAGGTAGTCGTACCAGCCCAAAGACTCAACAGAGGGGTTAGAAGGTGTAGGGAGACCGCGGAGGAGCTCAGGTCTGATCTTGCTATTGAATTCGTCGACTGAGCCAAAGAAAGCACCGCTCAGACTGTAGCCCTTGTAGCCGTCAAGATAGACACCAAATGAGATACGGTTATCCACAACCGAGCTGTTGGTAGCTACATCCTGGAGGTGGAGGAAGGTCTTGGTCCAGACATCCTTGGAATCGTGAACACCCTGGAACCCAAACGAGAAGTACGTGATGCTGTCTGGGGCAGCATGGGTCTGGATATAAAACTTGGTAACAATACCGAAAGAATCAGCAGCACCCCTGATTGCCCAGAAGAGGTCGGGCGATTCGGTAGCTGACGTCTTGACTAGCTTACCGTCAGCGGTAACAACCTCAGCACCAACGATCTGGTCCATGGCAAGACCCCAGTTACGGGAGGTTTGGCCGTAACCTCCGTGGGTATAGTGGCCTCCGATACCTACGCCAGGGCAAGTACCGTGAGCGACAGCAGCCTTGCCTTGGTTCCAGATTCCGTCACCGAGGTTACCCAGGCGAACACCGCCTCCAACTGCTGCAATGCCAGTATCCTTCGCAAGCTCAATAGTCTGGAAAGACTGAAGGTTGATTTGCATGGCGCCATTGATGCCAGCGGTGTTGAAGTTGGCATAAGAGTGACCACCCGACTTGGCCTGGCACTTGATTCCTTGCTCACCAGCGCAGACAACAGCATCTTGGACATGCTGTTCAGTGGTTGGTAGGACAATGACGGCAGGGTTGAAGGGTACGCGCAGATTGTAAGGCTTAGCAAGCTTTGCGTATTCCTCGTCGCTACTCGTCTTGAAAGGCACTTCCTTTCCGTTCAAACACTTGACAAGGTCCTCAGGTGCTGCCACTGGTGAAGGGGCCGGAGTTGAGGGCGAGGGCGAGGGCGAGGGCTGACTGCCGCTGCCATCGTCACACGTTCCGAAGCCAGACTGGCATCCAGTTCCACACTGTCTGCTGTGAGCCTCGAAGTCGTGTTGCATTTCACAAGCTACTCACCCATGCGGAACTGGTTCCGCACCAACCGTATTGCGAACAGCAATCTCCAAACGCAGAACCCTTGCACGTAAGACCGGCAGTTCCGCCGCATGATCCGTCAGTCGAGACGTCCCTCCTGTCTAGCACTGCAGTGGGCGTGGCCGATACGGCGACTAAGCCCACGGCAAAAGGAATGAGAAACCTCATGCTGGTGATGGAGAAAAAATTAAGGTTGTGCCGTGGAGGATGGCGCAAGGTGAGAATTAAGTAATGAGTCTACCGTCAGCAAGATATTACCCCAACCAGGGGTGGGGATAGTAAACAAATTTGGAAACAACGGCTTAGACGGAGGAACGCACGATGTCCAAACTAACATGTGATTGTCAAGGCCGTGAAGAAGAAGCTTTGCTCAGAGGGAAAGGGTGCTTTTAAACAACTGATCTGCAGTGGTAGTCGCCTCCTTGCCGTAGTCTTGTGTACCTGCGTCAGGCGTATGCCCTGTCGTCGATCCACCGGATACGACAAAATCTCATCTGTTACTCCACGAGCCAGCACCCGATTCTGATTGCTAAAGGCAGTGTGCATTGTACCAATCGTGAACTAATGGGCGGCCTAGGTCCTAATACGAGCTTACTTCGCCGAGCCCACGGCACGGACAGCCGCGACGAAAAGTAATCCCTGATCCTCGTCGAAAAACAAATGGTCACGACATGCCTAGAGGAAAGCCACGATGTTATACAGTCTCATGGAGTCTTGTTGTGCGGATATTGTGCTTGAAGACACCGTAGACGTGTTCTGAACATGTGCGACACGGCGCCGTCGGTCGCATTAAACTCCGGTAATTTGGTCACTCGAATTCCGAAGCACTGATTCGCCACCTACGACATGAGAGGGTGAAGAAAAGCCGTCAAGGCTTAACTTTGGCCGTTATTACCTTAGCTGTGGAGTATAATTAGCGGGCCCAAGTGGATGGCGGTGCCAGGCGAAAGCACGCCCCACTCCGATTGTCTATTTTTGGCAGCCCAAAGTTCCAGAAAAAGGAGACGCAGAATGCCAAACGACATTCCCATAAGTGACGTATTACTCGTATATGTCCAGCAAATCAATACTATTGTGGCTTGAAATATGTGGTATGTACCCTCTAGTATTTTAATGTTGCGAAAAATAGACAAGACACGATGAACGCCTGACCGACAAACAAACCCCCAACCTGAACCCACAAAACTACCCAAATTCGGCACTCCAACCCTCTTCAAGGCAGCACCACCTCAAAATTCTACCAATCCTCGTGGCTCATTGGCCGTGGGTGGATCACCTCTTTTCCAAATCTCCTGGGTAATTGGCGGGTCACTGCCATCAGTGGGGTCTGTGCGGATGATCCTGTCTACCTTGTCATTGCGGGTGAGTGCTGGGAACTCCCAGTTCTTCCTGTAAGTATTCTGTCAGCTTCGTGCCACCATGTCTCAAAATCAATTCGATGACCTACCAGGTGTTGTCTTGATTGAGCGTATTGAAGTCTACATCGGCTTTCGTAAAGATCCACACTTCTCCTTGACTCTCCATAGCCATAGCCTGACTGAGTAATTTCTGATAGCTGACTTGTCTGCCCGCACTCAATGCCGGCCAGATGGCTGCTTCGTAACGTTTGTCCACAATATCATCGAAGAATACCGCGCCAAGGTTATCCTGCGGGTTTGGCACCGGCGGGATCAGGGCAGGGTGCGTTTGGACCCAGCACTTGCTTGTCTTGATCGCCCCCCCTGCCCCAAGAGCAGTATAAAAGGCGGGTCTTCTGGTAGCTACTTGACCCCAGCGCCGGATCTGCGCCTGCAATTCATCAAGTGGGGGAACGCTACCATTGCATGTCGTGGGGCCTATATCGTCTTCTTCTTCTTTGCTAGGGAAGCAACCGCGGCGAACGAGATGATTGGTAGTGACATTGACATCTTCGATGTCTGAATCGTATAGGACATGCTCAATATGTTTAGGGAGCTCAATGGCCGTTGTAACTGCTGATTTTAGCATGTGGGGGTGTACAAAAGCTTACAATACTTACCGGCATTAGGAGGCAGAGGAGCGGGTGCTGCATTGGTAAACGGACCAGCGGCACTCCAAAGAAGTACGAGAGAGGCGGGGAACGCAAGAAGAGATTGGAGCCTCATGTTGTGTTAAGAATGAGACGGATTGCAATGAAGGACAAAAGTGAGTGAAGATGATGTTGCTAAGGAGATTGGAGACAGTGTACTGATTTGAATTCAGGAAGATATCCAGCTGCAGTTATATGCTCTTCTTTCCTTTGCTCTTCTTTCCTTTGCTCTAAGCGCTGAATACTGTATACAGATTCTGTCTATGAAGCTTACTACCAAGCCGCCCCATGAAATCAGGCAGGCCGTTTCATGAGCGATAAGAATAGTGTTGGGAAAATATCTACCGGGGCCTTACTATGCAGTCTCTCTACATGTATTTTCACTCTGAATTCAGGTGACTATATCTAATTATGGCAAGGCACTTTCAATTGATGGTAGCGCTTAGGGCCAACTGCCGTCTTCATTCTACATACTCGAAACCAACATATTCCTTCACGAAGGGGCCAGTTTTTCCTGGCTTTCAGAAGCAGGAGTTTCTACGCTACTCCCGGGTTTGTTCCATCCGAACAGCTTTTTGGCCTGCTCAACCACGCCCGACTTCTCATCATGCACGTAGTCTGGGCAATTCACCGGGTCATTCTTGTGCCAACACAATTTGCCATTGCGCTTTTTGTGCGATCGCTGATGGATGATACTCCCAGGCTCTCCTTCCATTGTTGCACCGTGCTGTTCAAGGATTTGTATCACTTCAGTTTTCTTTCCAGGTATAGTCGTATCTTTCATGGAGTTTAGAAAGTATAACACCTGACCACGGTTATTTCACGTATTCATATTTACTGCAGTACGAAAAACTTACTGGAGAAAAGAAGATGCGTCCCTCATTAGCATTATGCCCAAGCTCTTCTAGGCAGTACTTTAGGACTGGAATATCGCCCGCCATCGCAGCAGCGCCGACAACATCGCTAGTTTCACCACAGTCCCAGTCCTTGGTCTGTGGGAAATGCTTGAGGAATGCTTTGAACATGGGAAGCCCAGAACGGGAGGCAGCGTCGTGTGGGTATCCAAGCCAATGCTCCTGTGGGGGCCAGGCTGGGTTGTCTTGGACTAGTCGGTCGAACTCCTCAATGTCTTTGCTCTTGATTGACGCAACAATCTGGTCGTAAGTTTTCTGGGCGGTTTTCTGATCCATGGTATCGTTTCAAAGTGATCTTAAAATTATGCAAAGGATTTAACAGAAGAGTAAAAGTTAAGGCTCCAAGCTGAAGTTGTCAAGGGCAAGTGGTGAGTTCTTATGTCAGCGGGGTGCTTTAGCCGCCCACACATCTCATCCTACGAGATCCCTGCGTTTGTTTCCCAGAAATAGCCAATGATTTCATTTTCCAAGGGCAGGGTACTTTTAAGGCAAGCGACTCTCGTTTCAAATGTATACAAAAATACTGACATTCCCTCTCTGCCACATCGAGCACCCGAAATAGTGTGCAGTGTTGTGCGCCTCGCCCCATGAGTCTTCCTGAATGCCCGAAGTAACATGATAGTCACAGATTGAGAATAGCTAGCAAGAACAGACAATCAAGGACTTGAATCTATTCAAGGAAAGAGGTAAGAGCATTGTGTATATAATGTACATCATTTCCAGTGTCTCAAGTATCATCCAAACAAACGTACCTTTCATACATTCTCAGCTCTACTCTCCTTTCATATAGCATCATGCATCGTTCCTGTTCTTCAGCAGTCCTTCTCTCTCTTCTCAACAGTTACCTCGCCGAAGCTCGCCCAGCCCCACAGGCTAATCCACCTCCATGCCCGACAATTGTGAATTTGCCAGAGGCAACTCTCACTCTCAGTCCAGGTCCATCCAATGCCATTGTGAATGGCTTTCCTGATGGCGCAACTTCAACAATCGAGGCCAATGGACCAGCCATCACTATCGGCCCAAATCTATTATCGTTGAACGCAGACAACCATGTCAACCTCAATGGATTTGTATTCTTGTTCAGCGACGATTTGTGTCCGAAGTTGGTCATACCAATCACCACTCCAGATCCTGCACCTAGTGAAACTACAGATGTTATTCCGGTAATTCCAGGACCAACTGATACGCCTCCGATTGATGACAACCCCGAGGGAACACCGATTGTTCCCGCGCCTACACCTATTCCAGACCCACCTGAAAATCCTGAAGAACCCATTGATCCTCCGAGCGACAATCCAGAGGACCCGCCAACTGATGACCCCAATCTTCCTGCCATTCCGATCCCTATACCACCCCCAGTAGACCCGATTCCGTTGCCGGATCCTAGTCCAGTGCCAGAGCCTATCAACCCTATCCCAGATCCCGATCCAGTCGAGCCTGTTCCAGCTCCTGGCCCAACTGAACCCATTCCGGAGCCTGACCCAGTAAATCCCATCCCTATACCTGGACCAGTTATCCCCATTCCAGTACCAGATCCTGTCAACCCGATCCCGGTGCCTGATCCAGTCGAACCCATTGATCCAACAATCACTCCTCCTCCTCCTCCGCCTAACAACGAAGATCCCGATGAGTGCGAAGCGCAGACAGCAAACTTGTGCACGCAAGGATGTAGCTTTGGTACTGACGCCCTTGGAGTCACGACAACCACTTTATGCAAAGATCCCACTTGCACAGCAACAACAGCTTGCGGCGTCTCCGATTCTACCACTACCACAACCATAGAAGCACCAGCCTGCACCCTCGACTTGACTGACGGTTTAGTACCAGGCTACCCCTTCCCTGTCGACGGCGACGGTCCGCTCCCTAGAGGCGACGCTCCACCCAACGCGCCCGTCCCAGCTGATCCCCAGCCCACACCCAGCGAACCAGTCAATCCCGCCCCAGAACCCACCGATGAACCCGTCGAGCCACCTCAGGAGCCTGAGCCTCAACCAGAGCCTCAGCCGGAGCCCCAACCAGAGCCCCAGCCGGAACCTGAACCTGAACCCGAACCTCAGCCTCAGCCCTCACCCGCCGACCAAATCTACCACGCAGGCAAACTCACTGCAGGCGACGGCACAGAATCCATCGTCATATACCGCAACCCTCGCGACATGCTACTCAACGTCTGCACCGACACTCCTTTTTACCACGAATCGACGCTTATCGGCTTGTCAAAGCTCTTCGACATTCCTGATTCTGATTACAAGAATTGCAATTTTGTGGGCATTGGGTCTGATCCTTTGGGGATTTATTGTGAGGGTAAGGAGAGGCTGCCATGTGTGGTGACGGAAGGGTCGAGCCTGGAGATGTGCTTGGCGGGGAATGGGGGGACATTTAGTGTTACCTGGAAGTGTAATGAGTAGAGTGGGAGCAATTTGGGGGTTTGTAAGCGGTGTTTTGGTTGCTTTGGGTTTTTGAATATGACGAGGACGTTGGAGGCAAGAGTGGTACGGGTTGATTTTAGTGTATGTTACACGGAATGAAGGAGTACTGAGTGTTATAGGAATTAGATTGATTTTTAAGAGACTATCGGTGCTTTGATTATTACTGTAGGGAATTTCATACAAGATGCGAACAAACCGAAAACGCCAAATTACTACATGGTTATCCTCAAGACCTCAAGTATAACAGTCTACACGTTACTCGTATCCGCCTCTCGTTCCCACTGGCACAGAAACACCTCTTTCATCCACCTCAACCGCTCCTCAGCCATCTTCCTCCCAGTCTCCGTCTTCATAGTGTGTACATATTGGCTTAAATACTGCTCAATCAATCTGCTGACCTTCTCAATCGAGTCCCAACTCTCGGGTGGAAATGACCCGTAGAATGTGTAGAACCGGACGATACCAATAACGCCCATTTCACCAAGCATGTGCGCATCTTGGATCACGCTGTAACAGGGATACTCCTCCGAAAACACTTTCATGCAGCCGACATCGTACAGCTCGATTTCGACCGTGACCCGTACGGTGATGAAGGCTACTTGGCGACGAATTGGTAGCGGGCAGCCATGAGACTTGAGGAAGTCGTCAATGACATCAAGCCTGTCGCATGGTTTCTCAGCAGCTCTGTACAATTTACTGCTCACGCCATTTACCATGCATGAGACCCATACGATGAGGGGGTCGACTTTGCGAGCCCACTCATGATGCTTCGCTTCTTTGTCAAAGATATGAGCGGCATTTGAGACAATGCGGCGGATGTGTCCGTAGTTATTTTGAGTTTCCGGGCCTTTTGAGAGGGTTTGTACAGCAACATTGACGTTTGTAAACCATTGGCGATGTTCAGGCTTGATACATAGGAGATCCAAGTTGAGAAGTGGGATGTCATCATTGGGGGATCCCTGGTTGCTACCACTGTCTTCTTCAATTGCTGATATATCTTGTAGATTTTTGTCGAGGACAATGATGTGTTTGTCGCGAGGTAGAGGGGATTTTTTGGAGCGGCTTCTGCTGGGGCCAGAAAAGCGGTGGGAGATGGACTCAACAATCGACTTCATGGTGACTTTGTCTTTAAGAAAAGGGGTTATGCAGGTGGAATACTGCACGTATGAAAAACTGGCGCGCGTTTTGTAATGCAGTGGAAGGGAGGAGTTCTGGGAGGGGAAACATAAGGCGGTTATATAAGAAGTGTAAGTAGTGAAGCTTGTAGGGCTCGTTTGTAGTACTAGCATGGATTGTATATGAACGCTGCTGAAATGAACGCCATTCATGTTGACGCAGTATTTGAATGAATTTTCATATTTCACTCATATTTTGGTATTGTTATCAAGTGATATGCCGAAGAGAGCTTTATGGTGGTTGTTACTCTCATCAAAGACTTTGTTCAACCCGTTGCGAGCCAAGCTTTATGATGGTGAGAATCTTGATTAGTATCGACATGACTAGAAATGATGTCTGTCATGTTGCTGCATTTGGCAAGACAGTATCTGAGTATAGGGCAAAGGAGGTCGGAAAGTTGAAAGAGGTACTAGAGATAATGGTGACAGGCTGTATGAAACCATCAGTATTGAAGAGGCGATTGAGATCGACTTGAGTGGGTGCCAGGAGTCTGCGTATGTAAAGCGATTGAAGGAGCAGTGGCCACAGGAGAGAGGCCAATGTGAAGTGGTCGTAGATATTAATACATACTTGTTTGTATTTTGCCAGTAAACAGTTGTCTTGAAGCGTACCGTTACAAGGCCTTGGAGTTCTCAATGGTGAAGGACGTTTTCATTTTCATATTCATATGCACAAGCAGTTTTACTTCACAAGCCCCACTTTGCACCCGCCCATGAATTAGGCTTACGGTTACAGGGCTGATGGCAGCCTATGTCACGTGCACGCTAGTAGCTAGCGTTAACCTTCTAGTATATAAACCTGCTGCACCCCGTCCCCTTCTCGATTCCTCATACTTACCTTCTTGCGACGCACTGAGCTCAAGTATTCAGTGGTCTGACTCGTTCGCCTGCATTGCACAGCGCGGTGTGGATAAGTCACGAGCTTCCTTCGGGAATCTCGGCGGGGCAATTTTTGCTGGTCGCATCTTCGAGTGCTCTTCTCCTTTTCATTAAGTCTTCTGGGATGAGTCCAGTTGCTTGAGGAAGATGAACTATGGTGTTCCAAGCGCGTATCACGTGCATGTTCGCCTAGTGTGCACATAACTTTGGCACAGAATGCTTGGTAGGCTTCGTGATACTCCAAGATCCGGATGCTGTAGATATTGGAAAAGTACTACGACACGCGCTTAAGCTAGAAATACGACGTGTCGCCTGGCTTGATGGGTTTCTTCGACAGTTGGCAATCG
The DNA here is from genome assembly GCA_002286855.1 of Bipolaris cookei. Classification (NCBI taxonomy): domain Eukaryota; kingdom Fungi; phylum Ascomycota; class Dothideomycetes; order Pleosporales; family Pleosporaceae; genus Bipolaris; species Bipolaris cookei. Next base: position 45,065 of record NRSV01000048.1, on the reverse strand, counting down.
TGTTGGTAGCCATAATTTAGAGTTCTACTATCTGGTCCCTCTTCCCCTGATGTTCCTTGGCCTTCAATTCTCCAGCTCGGGCGCGTGAGCTTGCTGTAATCACGCGTGGAAACACCGAGTCTTGCGACCGGACCTTGCAAAGCCGACCTTGTCAAAGGCTACAATCCTGGTAGGTCTATGTCTAACGGCACACGGCAGCGTGCGTTTTCTTGTGTGAATCATGTCTTGTATCTTTCTGCGTTCAACCGCCTGCGGCCTTGCTTACATCGCCAGCTCTCAGCAAGTCTGGTGTAGCAGCCTGACCCTCCACCACTTTCAAAACAACATCCTCATCCACAGAAGCATCCTCTTTCACACTCTGTTTCGCTTCCTCCAATGCTCTGTATTTCCTCTTGGACTTCTTCGCCGCACTTGCCTTTTTCTTACTCTTCTCTCTCGCCTTGACTTTTGTCCTAGCATCATCTCCTAGCTCCATCTCCTCAATGCGGTCCTGCAGGATGCGTCTCGCCATCTTTCGATTGATTTCTCTCGACCGTGTGTCTTGATACTTGACGACAATACCTGTGGGAATGTGCTTGAGTTGCACGGCAGAAGATGTCTTGTTGATTTTTTGACCCCCGGGACCGGAGCCCTTGAGGAAATTCTCTATCAGGTCTGATTCAAGGAGTACGGGGCGTGGCGGAAGAGCTTTGGAAAGGAGCGCAGGGGTGCTGTGGAATGCGGCATGTTGGATACAGACGGAAGTAGATGCGCGGATGAGGACGAGGCGGGGGATGAGCGAGAGAAGGTGCATTTTTTAAATATTCAAAACTGGAGACAACACATCGGCAGCATGTTGTGGTAGCAGCATTGACACACGGAGAAGACTTTGTTGTCCGTTGTTGACCAGCGATGCGACTTGACAAATTGTCGTGCGCGTCATGAGATGAGTGGAGAGCGGAGCAACATGCGAGACCCCTGCTCCAAATCCGCTCGGTCCCTGAACTGGTCAATCTCCCCTTCCTTCATCCACGCCGATTTCCATGCCATTCTAAATCCGCCGCGTGCCGCACCCCAACTACTTACGCAAACCCCTCGGCCGAACCCTTTATTAAGTCACCCTGTACTACTATTTCCTATGGTTGACACGACATCCCTCGCGACAGGCGTCCTCTTGGCTTCGGCTTCCGCACTCCTCCTTGCAGCCATGTTGTATCCCTCGACAATGTTGCGCTGGTTCCAGCGCAAGCGATATCAATATGAAGTTACATTCTCCCTGTACATGTTGACGTCCACGGAGAAGTTCATCTTCAGTACGCTTCTCCCACTTGTGTGCGCTTTTGGTCACCGCCAGACACCTACACCCCTTTCCCTTGCCTTTCTAGCGGAGACATGGCGCAAGAACCAAGAAAGACAAAAAAATACTAACACATAATAACTACAGACTCTGTGCTCTTCCTGCTACTCTCTCTCCTCATAATCGCTGCATCGCTATACCTCCCCGAACACCTTTCTATCATCGCAAACCGCATCCTCTACTACGTGTCTGGCAACCAACAATCACTCGCCAACGACGCACAGAAAATGAGTGTATTACCCAATGCTCCCTTAGGGTGAGATTTTTCGGCCGGTAGAAGGGCCTACATAGAGCCATAGAACGAGGGAGGATATATCCGCACGAATGAGAGCAGCTACACTTGTTGGGAATAGAAAGGTTATGGCGTTTAGCAATGGAGCTTTTGGAGATGCATGACAGTGTGTTTTTGAAGGCGTAATGAGCAGCTATATGCGTGTATGGAAGAAGCATCAAGGCAGATGGGAGCCATTTATGCTGCCATCCCCACTGCGTATCAAATACCTGGCAGTCCACGGCAAAGTCAAACGTCACCATCAACATTTAGAAACGGATATGAGATACCAAATATAATGTTAATACCTTTGCTATCTTCCTTGAACCCAACCCCCCCCCCCCCCAGGCGCCAAGTCAATACGACTACGTACACATTCCCCGGTATACAGAGTTTACTCCCCCATGTACCTGTCTGCCACGTAGACTACATACATACGAGGTACATTCCTTGTCTAGCATGGTACCGACCTCACGTGAGCGTCTCTGTATGCGTTGTGATATGCATCATGCACGCTGTGCAGAAAGTAATCACATTGACCTTGCATGCGCGCGTGTAGGTCGAGTGGGGTGAGCTACCTTTTTTCACCTCGGGCGTTGTTGACATGTCTCTTTTTATTTAGCCTCCCATTCCACCGTCGAGTAGAGTACGGTGCGAAGTGGAGATGTTTTCGGTAGATTGTTTGAATACGTCATTGCCATTATGTTGGTGAGTTCAAATGGGCACCGAGATGAAAATACTGAATGAGGTAGTGGGTACATTCTAATGACGTATGTAAAGAAAATGATAAATCTGAACTAAAGCTAATGACAATGTGCATTATGTCTAAACTAACAAAGCCCTTGTTTGCAGTTGGAACGCTACACAAATACCACTCAAATAACGCTTGCCTCCATGACACTGAAACCATCCAAAGTAATGTAGCGCATTAAAATCCGGATATTGATACAAAAAAGACCACCTTTCATTACTCTCAGCTCCCAAACAGAACTCGGACAGCATTGTTCAAAGCTACAGCTGTATAATCGTTGGCCGTGATAACTACCGGGAGATCGCAAGTGGCATTAATGTAGCCCCTTCCAGCGGCGTCATCGCTGATAAGAAGCATTGCAAAAGGAATGCTGGCTATCGAATTGTTCTCCTTGATGTCCTTTGCTATGCCCCGAGCAAACTGCAACTGTTTCTCAAAGGCTTGAGCATCATATCTGAGGACGTTGGCCGTGGCACAAACAACAGCTATAACCGCTCCACTCGAAGGCAGAAAGTCGGCGTGCGTTTCGGTTTTGCCGTGGTCGAGGCGGTATGGGACATGTCGTACTTTTCGTGGCAGCACCCGGCCCAAAGGCTCAAAGGGATCCATATCTTTTGCCAGTGTTGTAGAAGGAGGATGTGGGACGATTGGCGTGAAGAGAGTGATGACCTCAGCTTCATTTAGATGCCGTAATCTCTCGAGAGTTCTCTTAGGGCACCGTACAAGTTTAGCGTCGCCGGTGGTCGAAGCTCCATGAAGCATCCTGGTCAGAACCGATGGGCAAGATGCTGGAAAGACAGTTCTTGAGTAAAATGTCTTGGAGGTGAGGGGGGATTCTGTTCTGTGTTTATACATGACCAAAGGCCAGTGTACTTTGAATATGATCCCAACGTAGGTAATTCTCCACAAGACAAACGGACAGTGCAGTAAGAGATTGCATAGGCATTTCTTGTAAAGACCGCAGAAGACTCGTGGATCAAGCCCCAGGAAAGCACTCCAATTCGCGTATCTCACCTGCAATGTAACAAGCCTGGATTGCCGAAAAGAAGGAAGGTTGCTATGCCGTGAGACAACAGTAATTTTTGAGGCTAAGGCGAGGCTCGGGAACGCTAATGCTCAATTGCGAGCTAAATGGCGCACGTCTGGCCGCGACTAATCACGAAGGTGTGGTTACCCAATTTTTTCCTTCGATACTCCAGGAACAGGTAAACAAACCCAGAAACCGAGTGGTTGATGACTACAGGGTGTGCTGTAATCGTGCTCCCGGCTCCCAGAGGCTTTGGACACTCGAATTGATTAACTACAAGCCACCAGGTGTACATGCCGATATTATTGAACATGATCGAGGTGATACTAGATCAGATATGAGGAGGGTAGTACAAACCTTCGGCCATGCGGGTACGGCCGGCAAATAAAGCAAATAACTTGGGACTGTGCTAGGCGGAAGAAGTGCCGAGTGGCTGGCATATTCCAGTCCATGGCCACGACCGATATGACGCAGGCATTCTGGTGGCGCGGGTGCCTATGTGGGCAATTACTTCAACGGACGCCTCGCGGCATGGCAATGGTAGTATCGGGCGGCAGCAGGATCGTGTATCGAAGGCGAACAAGGTTTGATAGGATAGCACATGCGGGGCACTGTTTCAATGTGCATGTGTATGAGGAAGTGATAGTCATGGTAGCCCTGAAGCCCTACAATGCTGGCAGAAAGGAAGACGAAGGCTATCACTCCGGACAAACCGCCTCACCGACCGGTCTGATGGAGGATCTGTGAAAGAACGCCACCCAGGATCAGGCAGCCAGCCAACAACCGGGTCAGTAGGCCAGGCATATATCCGCATACATACGCCATAATCAGGGGGCGTACAGCGCGCGGGGGTGTGTACGCTTGGAGTTGACGTTGCAGAAGGGGTGATGGAGTCGATCGCTGACGTGCAAAGCAGCCCATGACCCAGAGCCAGTCGGACCGGCCAAATCGACGCATCTTTACCTTTTTATGCTTGCCATGTAGCACAAAATGTTCAAGCTGAATGTGGAGACAGGCGAGCGCTGCGAAGCATGTTCCAGTGACGGATAGGCCATGCGGGTGACATCTGCATGATTAATTGAACCAAGCCGGAGTAGCGTGGGAGAGCCGCAGGAGCCCCAATCGGTGAGTTGACCAGCACGTCGAGCCACTGATAATAGAAGGAAGGACCGAATATGCAAATGCGATGGAGTCATAGGACAGTACTGTTTGCAAGGTGGGTGAAAGAGGTGTAGCACGCACTGTTCTGGATGGATGGCTGGCCGGCTGAGAGCTGCTCGCTTGTTTGGTTGCTGTCAAAACAGGCAAGGCGCAACTTCATGTCAACAACCACGACGGCAACGCGCCCGCGCAACCGCACCGAGAATCCACAACGGCCAAACGCGGTCTTATCCGATACACGGTGGTACTGACAGCGGCATGCCATCTGTTGCTGGTAAATCGACCTGCAACCCGCTCTGTGCCAGCTACTGATGGACTCGGCAGACGAGCGGCCCACGCTGCAGGAGACGCTAAACTTATTACACCAAGGTAGGCACCACTACGCGACTGTCGATTCGATCAGGAAGAGTGCTTACAGCAGCTTGCAGCTTCTAGAACACCAGCAAAGCAACGCACCATCAAGGTCTCGAGCATAGTCGATGTCATCTGCCGTTATGCCACAGAAGACGGCCTTGACCAGGATGCTCTTCGAAATGTTGTGCAACTTATATCGGTGAAGACGTCGTTGGATCAGACAACCATTACTACCCTGATCAAGAATCTGTACCCTGCTCGGCGCATACCACGTGGCGTGGTCATCACCGTTGTTGGGGCGCTTGGTCAAGGCAAAGGAAAGCCCTCGCCTAGCACCCAAGACAGTCTGGTAAAGTGGCTGATTACAGTTCATGAGATCATCGAAGAACAGAGTGTTCTCTCGCGTCTGTATGGCGTTCTATTCGGCATGCTGGATATGATCAGCATTAGGTGCGCCACTTGAGCCAGGTTGCAATTGCATGTGTACTAAGTTTAGCAGGACTTCCTTGTGCCATCTGCTTTCGCTCATTACTCGCAGAAAGCACGTCAAGCCATTTCGTATACAGCAGCTGTGAGTGTGCATTTCAAAAACAGTGCTTTGATACGGGCTACTAACGCAACTGCAGACTGGAACTTTCACGCGGACTAGGTAATGAACCCGCGTTACAAGGACTTCTCCGCGTGTACAAGGACTACTATCCCGACATCATTCTTGGAAGTACTTCCACGAGTCGCAAATCTTTCGCTCCGGTGAGTATCCGCTGCTTGTGCCACCACGAATGCAACCTCGACTCTCCCACGCTACTTCCCCGCATCCCACCGTCGTACTGCGGAACATGGACTAACTTTGCAGCAACCGGACGACGAATGGAGAGCCAGGATTGCTGCAGTTCATGAGGCCAGCAATTCTGTGGACGATTCAGGCGGGGAGGTGCAGAACGGCTTCAAGGTGCTACGAAAGGGACCTAAGGGTAGCAAAAGCTCTGCCATTCCGGAAGTGCACACCTACCATGCGACTGAAGTAAGCTCCAAGTCTAAACCGGTTTGTAGTAGACACTGACATTTTACGATAGAGTTCGGTAACGCTCGAGGGTATTGACAGTGTTGATGATTTTGTTGAGAAACTTGATAGAATAGAGCCACCAGGTCAGCTAGTATCGTTGCTTGCAGATCCACTTTTACAAAAGTACGTGGATTTGAAGCCATCACGCATTTCGACTGCCAGGATTGGTGTATGGCTTGCAGCCTGCTTAGAGGAGCAGTTCGAGGCCCATCATCAAGGGGCTGGAGATGACGGATATCTCGATGAGATACTCGGTGGTCTCTTGAGATATGCTCAGTACACAAAGGTAAGGGCAATTATTATGTTCACTTGTCCGAAGCTGACCAGTCGAAGACATTGCACCCCAGTGTATTGGCCTTCTTCCGAGAATATCTGCCAGTGTGGAATGGACAGGACAACCTTGACACGATTCTAGGACTGCTGTCCTATATTGACGTTGAGTCATTCGAAGAGGTTCATGCGACATATCTCTCCTTTGTCGAGCGGGCCATAGCGGTTCAAGGCATTCCAGCATACCCCAAACTCATCAACTTCTACACTGCTCTCTTACAGCATCATGTATCGACAGCGGTCACTGACACTGCAAATCGCGACAATGAAAGCAGTCAGACATTAAGCCATGTGACCGCGCATGTTGCAACATTGTTCACATCAGCTCTTGTTTCGATACCTGCTGGACTGGGCAGTGATATTACGTCATGCATCCTTTCCTTTTACGAATTGGTCAGCACGTCGTCGAAGCCGCGGGTGGTGCCGATACAGCTGCCACCAATGCATCTGATCTATCTTTTGACTCAGGATGCCTCGGTAACGACATTTGCACGTGTCTACGGCATCATTGGGGCGTACAAATTAGCATTTGACAGGCATCCCAAACCGGTCAAAGCTTACTACCCTGTTGAGGCTACGGATACATTCAACTATTGCTTGCGAGACATGTACAATCTTCTCTGGGTAGCTCGTGGTCTGGTGGTGCAGGACAAGAAGTCGCAGGGGCTGTTCTGTGATGCAGCACTTCGCTCCACGCTCTACTCTTATCTGAAGAAGATGGATCGCGAGTATAGCATTGAAACGGCTTTCGGGCTGTCTCACAACGCATGGCTGGCGGCGCTTTCTGCAGCAGCTTGGCGTGCCATGGAACAAGACTTTGCTGATAAGAGCGGCCTTGATCCGAACACCATGGTGCACCACCGAGGACCTGTCAGTGAGAAGAGTTTAGAGGCACTGAAGCGCAAAGGTGGGGTGAGTGTGGATTGGGATGGTGGAAATGGATACAAGGCGTGGGTGCTTCAGTGGTTGGATGGGCGAGGCCTTAGTGGTATCAAAGAGTTGATGTTTGCTACCGTGATGAATCTGAAGAGCGCCGCATAAGTTTGCTCAAAGCATGGTACATACAAGCCGTTACAGTTCCGAGCGGCTTGTTTTGAGAGTGGGAACATTTGCAGGCGCCAATGTTTATGTATACAGTATGTAGTACATCAACCATAACAATAACAAGCCGGAGCTCGGAGGCTGACGTCGGAACGTTGCAACGACATTGGGTTATAATAGTACATGGATTTACCTGGCGTGGAATGACTCGTACGGACCGACCATCCTGGAGAACAGACCGTGGTTGGAGATGGGTACTTGTGTGTTTGTATGTAGGTTGAAAACAATTGCAAGTTGTCGCAACTAGAGGCAGGATGGAATCGAAGTGATGTCGTGAAGATCCGATACCCACTCGTAGCAAGATGTTTTTTTTTGCTCAGAGCAGGGGTGAGAGCATAGTTGCACAGCTATGACGCGCGAGCGGCACGCGAAACACGTGCGTCCGTGGTTCCTGGGCATTGGCTGCTGGCACGCAAAGCTCCCCGCCGACCAGTCCTAGTCGAGTTGTAGTTTATTCCTCTATTACTCTCTTACTACTGCATGCCGCGCTGCTTGGTGTGACGCGTTTCCTGCACTTCCTCACATCCAGCCTCTCGCTTAGCCATGAAGTTCGGGACGACGCTTCGGCGGAGCGTGTATGCGCCATGGAAAGACCAGTACATTGACTACGACAAGCTCAAGAAGCTGCTCAAGGACAACGAGGACGACGACTCGTGGACTGCTGATGATGAGAGCGCCTTTGTCGACGAGCTGGCCAACGTGCAGCTGGAAAAGGTGCACAACTTCATCACCGACATCTCGCAGAAGCTGCGCGACCGCACCTCGGCATGCGAGAAGAAGCTGGAGCCATTGGCTGTGGGCATCCACGACGACGACGACAACAACACCAACACCAGTGGTAACGGCGAGGGTGAGGGCTTGCTGGCCGAGTCTTCCAAAGATGCGCCCAAGAAGCCTAAGCTCAGCCAGGAAGAGCGCGAAAAGCTTCTAAAGGAAGTGCTGCGCGAGCTCGACAGCATCACCAAAGAGACCAAGGAGCTTGAGGCCTTTAGCCGCATCAACTTCACCGCCGTCATCAAGGCCACCAAAAAGCACGACAAGCTGCGCGGCGGCTCCTACCGCCTGCGCCCCTTCATCGACGCCCGCATTGCCCGTCACCCGCTCCACACCGAGGATGCTTCGCCGCTGCTCTACAGGCTGTCGGCTCTCTACTCGTTTGTCCGCCAAAGCCTCGACGGCAAGTCCAAAGAGGCCTTGTCCTTTAACGATGACAGCACTACAGGCGAGGCCTTCAACTCCCACAAGTGTGAGTCGTACATGGCCAGCTGCAACACACCACGCTGACAACATACAGTTTGGGTCCACATGGACAATCTCTTCGAAGTCAAGACGGTCATCCTCCGCCGCCTCCCTGTCCTTGTCTACAACCCCCAGACATCAAAGGTTGCCGAGGGTACCCAGCGCGACCCGACAATCACCTCCATCTACTTTGACAACCCAGACTTCTCCCTCTACTCGGACAAGGTTAATGGCAAACCAGACGCCTCTTCGCTCCGCCTCCGCTGGTACGGCCAGCTCAACGAGAAGCCTGAAATCATGTTTGAGAAGAAGGTGATAAAGGAGGGCAATGCCGCCGAGGAAGTTCGTTTCCCCATCAAGGCCAAATACGTGCAGCCTTTCCTCGAGGACAAGTACCACATGGAGAAGAGCATCGAGAAGATGGAATACAGGCCCAACAAGGACCAGCAGAAGCTCGACCAGTTCAAGGGTGCCGTCAGCGACATTCAGGGCTTTGTCAAGGAGCAAAAGCTACAGCCCATGCTCCGCGCAAACTACACTCGCACTGCCTTCCAGATCCCGGGCGACGACCGCATCCGTATCTCGCTCGATACCAACCTTGCCCTCATCCGTGAAGATTCGCTCGACGAGAGCAGGCCATGCCGCGACCCGGATGACTGGCACAGGCACGACATTGACGGTGCCCAGATGGAGTACCCATTCAAGAACCTCAAGAAGGGCGAGGTCCACAGGTTTCCATATGCACTACTTGAGATCAAGGTCAAGGGCTCACAAAAATACGAGTGGATCGAGGACCTGATGCACTCTCACCTCGTCAAGGAATCACCTCGGTTCTCCAAGTTTGTTCACGGTGTCGCCAAACTGTTTGAAGATAACGTTAACACTTTTCCCTTCTGGCTCAGCGAGGTGGACAATGACATCAGAAAGGAGCCTGAAAAGGCCTTTGACGATGAGCAAGAGAAGAAACGCAAAGCCGCCGAGGATGAATTTGCTGTTGGCTCCCTCTTCGGTGCACGCGCAAGCCCTAGTTTCCGCCCATCAATTGCCTCGCCTGTTGGCTCACCCGCAGCTACTCGCTCTGTGCCCAAGAGTGCTAGCATGGCAGCCCATTCACAGCCTGCCATCCGACCCTCGCTGCCGACGATTGGTTCGCACCTCTCGCAGTCGCAGCAAGACCGCAATCGCGATGCGAACAACAACACCAACGTACGCGTTGAAGAAGATTCGGATTCGGACGACGACGTGGTTGCTGGAGGAAAGACGCAAAGAGGTGGTCTTGCCGCTCTCTTCCCATCTTTCTCCACCTCCAAGTACGCCCGCCGACAACAGCGCAAGATTCAACTGCCGCCAGGCATCAGAGATCCCGGTGTGTGGATCAAGGACCAAGGCCCGGTCAGAGTCGAAGCCAAAGTGTGGCTCGCGAACCAGCGTACCTTTATCAAGTGGCAGCATGTTAGTGTCTTGCTTGCTTCCCTGTCCCTCGGTCTGTACAATGCTGCAGGAGAAGGAAACGATATTGCACGCGCACTGGCTGTTGTGTACACTTGTGTGGCTGCCTTTACCCTAGCATGGGGCTACGGCATGTATGTGTACCGGGCCAAGTTGATCCGGGAGCGTAGCGGAAAGGACTTTGATGCGATTACGGGACCATTGGTTGTGTGCATTGGTCTTGCAGTAGCTTTGTGCTTGAACTTTGGCTTCAAGGTACGTTGACCTCTCGGCTGGAATTTGATGATGATGATGATGTGATGAGAAGACTAACATGTTTGGTTCCTGCAGTATAATGCTTTGATCAAGCAAGGACACCATGGCCACACTCATCACCATGCCAATGCTACCTTTGTGGATGAGCAGATGGAGCTGAGGATCTAAGCTTACTCTGAGTCTTGTTCAGTCCGTCTATCCATCTAACAATGAGAAGAAAAGTTACACCCTATGGAGGGAAAGACCAAGATAGTTTAACAGTCTTGCATGTCATACCGCTCGTTACACATGGGAACTTGTGTGAAAAAGAAAGAAAGGGTAATCTCGCTCCCACTCTTTCTTGCCCCTACTCAAGTATTCTTGACCATGGCAAAACACCATGCTTACCTTTACAACGTCACGTATGTTCCGACGATATGGTCTTGCAAGCACAAAAAAAGGAGATAAAAGAGGGGAGGACGATGAAAGCATGTTGCATTCTATGGTGTTTGGGGGTTTGTTTTCTGCTTGGAGCGGTTTTGAGGAGAAAAAAAAAGGAGGACTATGGTTTGTGACACGAGTATTGTTTGTGTGTGTGTGTGTGACGGCAACGGTGGTTCAGTCGTACCGTCACATGCATGCGTATGATTATTTTGTTTGTAGTTGTATTTTGTACGTACGGGATGAGATGCCGAGAGGTTATTGAAGTAGTTAATGGAAATGTCATGTTCTCTTTGGGGATGTTCAATGTTTGAAGATTGTTTATGTGTGTTGCATGTGTATTTGTCTCGACAATTGATTGTTCACTTGAAATTGATGATCAGTGACACGAGCTTGGTAGGGTGTGGAATGGAGTGGTTCGAGTGACCATGTTTCCCTTCGTATGTTTTATCTTTCTTTTTCCAAAGTTACGAGTGGATGAAACAATCCTGGAACCATCGAGCCATGTAAGTACCTTGTTTTAAAAGACGACTGGTACGTCATTACAAACATTGCCATTTCCTTTTTTTCCGTGATGCTTCAATCATGCAGACAGATCCTGTACTATATTGTGCCGAGGGGCACTGGGCTACATTGCTACCAAGCGGAAGTTGAAGGGAAAATCCGACACCAGAGCTCGCTAGTACTCTACTGCGCAGGAACCGATGTTAGTTGGTGTGCGGTGCTAGCTCAGTGGCTAATAGTGGAGCCGTTGTGACGGGCATGGTACGGCTGGGGCTGGTTCGCAGACTACTAAGCTCACCAAGCTTTGTTGAGGTTAGTGAAACCGAATCCCGCGTGTCTTTTTGCATCCGGAGTATTGTCGTCGGCAGTGCTTCGGGTGCCTACATAAATATCTGCGCATGCGTATGTGCCTGGTTCCATTCCAGCCCAGCAGAAACAACGCGTAGGCGGTTCAGGGGCAGCAGCTATTGTCCGAGTTCTCGTCGAGACGAGTATCCTGCAGTTGACAACGTACTGGGAATAAACAGTCAATGGCGCAACGGTACCCGAGACTCAATTCCAACAGTAACGCAGGGGAGTGTGACGTCTCCCATTGGGGTAACACGGCCCTCGAGTGTGAGGCGGAAAAAAAGTAGCGGAAAAGGTGCTTCACCGGACGCAGCCAGGCTTGGCACCTTCGAACCACAGACGGGATGCCGCCTAATGGTTTTGATGGTCACCGTGACGTTGCTGCCGGTGGGAAACAGATGAAGCATGACTGTGCCTGTATCCCGTCTTGTCATCACTTGGGAATTGATTGATGCACAGCGGTAGTGCTGCTTGGAAATCTTTGTCTATTAGGAAATTCTCCTCATTTCTGCAAGCAATGCCACCGTCGGTTGTGACGGCTCTAAGCGGCGGAGGTGGCAAGGCAAGGGCGCAAAGAACTGGCAGGGGTGTTGTTGATTGTGGTCAAGGGGCCGTCATTTTGTTGCAGACTGGGTCCCCATCTATGGACATAGCTACTCGCGATACGCAGGTGTACACATGTAGATAGACGCATGTAGGGGTAAAGGGACATCAAGCAACAGTGCACCGTGGCCAGGGCTGGTAAGACGGGCAGCATGTTGTGCAGCATATTGGCGTGGGCGATTGGTGTCGGGGTGGTTGGACAGCAGCGGAAGGCGGGCTACTAGGTGTGTGATGCAGCGTTGGAAGAGTGGAGTGAGTGGGTGACCAGCATGCGGCCCAGCGATCTCCAGGCACAGACGCGCCAAGCTGCCACTTTGTACTCAACCACCCACCTTTCAGGCCCGCCCGCCCGTCCGCTTTGCCCACCCTTGCGAACTGCTCCGGCAATATCCCTGGAAACGCCTTGGGCTTTTTTCCTATTGCCTTGTCCAAATACCCGGCTGACATGGTGTCTTTTTGATTCGTATGTTTAATCTCTTCTGAAACCCCAAACCTACGACCACACAGCATTGTGTTATTCTTATTGTCCCTGTGTGAACCACGAAATTTATGGACATTTTGCCTGCATATAGGTGGGAGGGCCTAGCTTAATTACGGCTCTTTGCTAATCTCTACTTACTGTGTATTATGGCCAGCCACGATGGCACCCCGGATCCCAGGCCGGGTGTCCACTGTTCGGCATTCATGCAGGAGACGTGTGAATGTGATTGGTGTTACGATTGCGAATGCAGCTCTGCGTTAAGCATGTAGGTTAGTGCTCTGTCGCTCAAATCGGCCCAGACCCATCTGCTAGTCTGTTTGTATTCGTACGCGGGCGGGTCTTGGGTGCGTCACTCATGTATATCACCAACCTCCTAGCGGCGCGTGTCAGAACTCTTAAGAGCGCTGGGCCCTGCAGCTCGTCTCATCTTCACTGTCCGTTTCCTCAGGCTGTAACCCTCTTCACTACTGCCACTTTGGGACAAACGGACGCGGAGCCCCAAGCGAACTTGCTCGTCCGTTTGCATACTACCTTCTTGACTCAATGTCCAGCACGTGACGTTGTTGCTCTTGCCTCGCCACGACCAAGTTCGCTCGCTGCACTCGCCCAACCACAAACACGGCCCTCCACTTCGTCTCTGCTCATACTCCCATTCGACACCGGGCAATTCCATTCTTTTCCAGCTAACTTAGTCCGTCTGCAAAAAAAGGATAGCTCGGCGAGGCTATCCAAGCTATACCTATGAAGACCTACTCCACCCTCGCCATTGCGGCCTTGACCACATTCGCTGCCGCCTCACCAGTGCTGCCCTCTCGTACTGAACACATCCATCTTGATGGCCGCCAAGCCAACGGCACTACTTCAGCTCCCTGCGCCAAGGTCTCCAGCTATGTCTATGGCGATGGCACTTCCCCTTCCAAACAGCAGGTCCCTGCCCAGCTCGCCTGGGATTGCATAAACGACATTCCTTTTAATGCGTCTTCTGCAAAGCAACTCATCGAGGGCATTCGGCCATATATTAATTGGCAGAGTACTCTCGATGTACTCAAGAACCCACCTGCTGAGTACGTCGAAAAAGTCCAGCCCCCGGTCGACATCATCGGGGGACTCGACCAGATCGACGCCGATATTGACGCTGGCAACTTCAAGAACGAGTACGACTTTGGCTGGACTCTCTACACCCTCATACAGTCCGCCCATGATGGCCATTTTGTATACGTCCCTGATTCAGTCGGCTCCCTCTTCACCTGGGGCCGACCGATTCCCTTAGTTTCCGTTTCCGAGGATGGAGATCAACTACCCGCAGTCTTTGCCTTCCCCGATGTCCTTGGTATGCAGTTTAACAACATATCCTACACGCCTTCTCCCGTCGTCGAGATTGACGGCAAGGATGCAACAGAGTTCTTGGAGGAATTCAGTCAGTATGGCCAGCTCCAGGATCGTGACGCACTCTACAACAATTTATTCTATGAGCTTGCCCAAGTCAGCCTCAGCGCCATGGGCAGCGGTACTGGTACCTTTACTGGAGGTGGTCGTGGACGATGGGTCTATCCCGGAGCTACCACAACCCTTACCTTTGCCAACGGGTCTAGTTACACAATGGAAAACTACGCTCGCCCACTCATTCCATTCCGCAATATTGCTACAGGCCAGGATCTAGCCGACAAGTGGCTCACCTTTGGTTCTACGGATAACACACCCCAAGCAAATTCGGGTGCTGATACTGCTATTGTTCAGGCCACTGGTAATACTGCGCCTGGTTATCCTACCCCCATCGCAGCTGGACCAATGAGACTAATCAACGGGTTCTATATCAACGCTCCCGGATACGAGGATGTTGCAGTGCTGCAAGTACCTAACTTTGTAGGCTCTAGCAGCGCCGAGGCTCCATTCCAGCAGTTGACACAAAACTTTATTCCCAAAGCCCTTGCAGACGGGAAAACCAAGCTGTTGATCGATCTGCAGGCCAACGGTGGTGGCACAGTTTTGCAAGGCTATGACATGTTCAAGCAATTATTTCCCGATGTTGAGCCGCTCAGTACCAACCGTCTCCGTGCGCACGAAGCTGTGGATCTTATAGGCCAGGCCACTAGTACTTTTGCCTCGCAGTTCCCAAGGGAATATGGCAGCAATAGGTCTATTGTCGTTGCCCAGAGTTCCTATTTTGACTACCATACTGATGTCAAGGCGGATGGTACTCCTTTCTCATCATGGGATGAGAAGATGGGACCCCACGAGGTCAACAGCGCACTCTACACCACAGAATCACGATGGAATCTCTCTGACGTTTATACTCCCTATTCTTCAGGTGGTATTTACGTGAGCGGGTATGGTCCTCTTGCCAATATCACTGGGCCATCCAAATTTGCTCCCGAGAACATCGTTCTTGTAACAGACGGTTACTGCGGGTCAACTTGCACCATTTTCAGTGAACTTATGACGCAACAGGCGGGCGTTACGACCATTGCTATGGGCGGTCGCAGCAACAAGAACCCCATCCAGGCCATAGGAGGTACCAAGGGCGTCAACAATTACCAATTCGGCTTTATCCAACAGACTGCACAGTATGCCATCACTTTCGATCCTTCACTGAACAGCTCCATTCTGAGACAAGACTACTACCGCGACAATGTCTATGCGCGTAGTGCAGGCTCAGGTGTAAACTCCCGAGACGGACTTCGTGTGAATGACACTTCTGGTGTGGCCTTGCAATTCATCTACGAGGAGGCCGATTGTCGCCTTTACTATACGCCCGAGATGACTGTTGACATCACTGCTGTATGGCGGGCAGCGGCCGATGCGAAATGGGGCGATAAGAAGTGCGTAGCCGGGGGCAACTACAGTAACGAGAAACGCGATGTTTCCAAGGTTACAACCAAATTGAGTCCGCCGAAAGGACGTGTCCGAATTGAAACAGCAGACACTGTCAACCATGTGCAAGCATTCGAGAACAGTTTTAAGCTGGAGACCGACTGCAAGCTCAATGGTGATGGATTCATGGCACCGTAGACTTGAATATCCTGCTCAGGTGTCAAGGTGTGCTTTTGAATACCGATTAATTCTGAAAATTGAGTGGATTATGGCGCATCATGATAGACGTCCTTAGTCGTAATTTGTAGTGTTCACGAACATCCCATAGCTGTACATGTTTTTTTAAACAGGCACTGCAGTGCAATGGATACCCTATGATCTCTATAAATACTCCTTTGGAAAATCGTTTTACTTGATGTCACAACCTGTTTAATACCTGTTTGTCTGGGTCTTGGCGTTGGACATTCAGGTTCACAACAACGCAACACATGGTTTTGGTATGAGCATGTCTTAGTGGTGGTCAGCAACTTGGGTCGTTGCCGCAATCGCTACGGGGCTGTAGTACAAGGGCACAATCATTGTGCTCGTTAGCATGCGAAACAACCGAATCTGACGAAGCCATGCACCTATTAATGCAAGATAAACGTCATTTGCCTGGCCACAGCATCTCGGCAGCCCTGGAACTCGACAAAGGTTTCGCGAACCACGGCACGTCTTCCAATAGCGGCCAAGGCGATGGAAAATTCGCCCCTCTGGAGTCCTGGGCCCCTGCGTCTTGCCGCTACAATCTTGGTCCGTGCAGGGATCACTACCCGAGATTACCCGACCTAAAAATGGCGGACCCTGACGGTGGCCGCTCGCGAAAAGGAGAGGCCTAAGAATCTGGGAAACTTGAGCTAGAAAAGGCATCTGGACACTTGTACATCCCCACAGTGGATTTTTTCAAGTGTTGAATCAATACCTGCGGACTGCCCATGGAGGCGATTCCGTCAAAGTGTAGCCGCTTGCTAGTTGCTGCTACGGCAACGCTTCTGTGGTGCCGCAGTCACTTGAAACTCTAAGATACCAAAAAGACGGTGACAAAAGTTGCATTGTGCGAACCAATTGTCCAAGTAGCACAATCAAAAAGACAAAGACCCAGATTGTGCATGAAACCTCTATCAGAAGTACTTTTTCCCCAGTCCGCAAATCCGAGGTGTAGATGTGGAAGCGCTCGGGACAGCGGGTGTGGAAACTAGCACGTGATTGGCCTAGCGCGGCTTAGCGCAGCTGGCAGAATTTGTCGCAGCTTTCGCTACAAATACACCTGTCTTCCCTTAACGCAGCGCCAGCCTCTGCAACCTTACCTTCTTCACCCAATCTCCCCTCTAAACGTCGTCAAGATGTCGGGTAAACAGCAAGACAAGAGCTTCATGGGCATGCCCGTATGTACACCCATTTCCCGCGAACCCTTACCCGCAGCCCACAATGCCACTGGTCCGCGCACTCAACTCAATGGCACATCAATTGCATCGATACGATTTTTCGTAGCGAGCCGACGATCCGTTGAGATGAGATTAGCATCAGTATAGATGCTCGTGCTGGCTGGTGGGGTTGGCGGTGGTTGCCCTATCTTCTATCTGCAACATGTGCTAACAACACAATCAGGGTTTCGTGGTGGACTTCTTGAGTACGTCTCATCAGTATTGATAACTCCATCGGATTGGATGTCATTGGCATTCCAACTCGATGTTGATATTATTAATGAACTTTTACGCCTATAATGGAAACTAACAGCTTATCAGTGGGTGGTGTCTCCGCCGCCGTCTCGAAGACCGCTGCTGCCCCCATCGAGCGTGTCAAGCTCCTCATCCAGAACCAGGTATGCTTTAACTCAACGAACTCCTCATAACAATTTCTCATACCCCGCAGGATGAGATGCTCAAGTCCGGTCGTCTCGACCGCAAGTACGGCGGTATCGTCGAGTGCTTCAGCCGTACCGCCAAGAACGAGGGTGTCCTCTCCCTCTGGCGTGGTAACACTGCCAACGTCATCCGTTACTTCCCTACCCAGGCGCTGAACTTCGCTTTCCGCGACACCTACAAGTCCATGTTCGCCTACAAGAAGGAGCGTGACGGTTACGCCAAGTGGATGGCCGGTAACTTGGCCTCCGGTGGTGTAAGTTTGGACAACGATCTAAGGGTCTATTCACATGCTAATAACATTAGGCTGCTGGTGCCACTTCCCTCCTCTTCGTCTACTCCCTCGACTACGCCCGTACCCGTCTCGCCAACGACGCCAAGTCGGCCAAGAAGGGTGGTGAGCGCCAGTTCAACGGTCTTGTAGACGTCTACAAGAAGACTCTCGCCTCCGATGGTATTGCTGGTCTCTACCGTGGTTTCATGCCTTCCGTTGCTGGTATCGTTGTCTACCGTGGTCTGTACTTCGGTATGTACGACTCGATCAAGCCTGTCCTCCTCACCGGTAACCTCGAGGGTAACTTCTTGGCCTCTTTCGCTCTTGGTTGGGCCGTCACCACTGGTGCCGGTATCGCCTCTTACCCTCTCGACACCATCCGTCGTCGTATGATGATGACCTCTGGTGAGGCCGTCAAGTACAAGGGTACCATGGATGCCGCCCGCCAGATTGTCGCCGCTGAGGGTGTCACCTCCCTCTTCAAGGGTGCTGGTGCCAACATCCTCCGTGGTGTTGCTGGTGCCGGTGTCCTGTCCATCTACGACCAGGCCCAGCTCCTCCTCTTCGGCAAGAAGTTTAAGGGTGGATCCGGTTAATCGCCTCTCTTCCCTCCTCGATACCCCAAACCTGCGTTTATGTGGCGGAAACAGCTAATTGCGACGTGAGAGATGGGGATGAGGTGTCCGTGTTGGAGCAATTGGACGTTCAATGGGCCGACGATTGCTCTTGCTGACGCAAAGCACGACCCCGGAGTGGTAACACACTCTTGTACTTTACAACATTCACACGTCATATCCGGCTTGCATTGCTTTGTCTGTTTTTGACTGTACCTCCTCTTTTCATCACTCGGTGCAATGGGGAAAATAGTGGTCAATAGAAAGTCATGGGTTTCTTTGTACAAAACATGTGCCTTTTGTGACGTGATGTCTGTGTGGATACTTGGTTGATTTTGAATTCGACATCTGATTAACGTTACCCATGATGACCATCTCGGTTAGAAGCCACCGCCATTTTTGTTGTTGATGGCCTTCCATACATTCTCTTCGCCCTTCCTCAACGCCTCTCCTGCCTTACTCAACAACTGCCAGGCCTGTGCTCCCACACCCTCGCCTTGACCTCCATCACCTTGGCCCACTCCACTCGGCACACCAATGCCGCCTCCAGCAGTGTAGGGGGCGTTGTCTGGTGCTTGTACATAGCCGGGAGGATGCTCTAAACTCGTTCTTGTAGGCTGTGGTACCGCATTGCCAGAGTCCAGTGTTTGAAAAGGCGAAGCCGCAGGACCAAAATTCAGGGTCGTTGGACCAGGATTGCTAGCCGTAGACAAGGTAGGATTCGTTGTAGTCACTGTTGAGCGGCCTGCCAGCATCGAGTCCGAAGGTGGCGCGCGGCTAAACTGTGGAGGCGGTCCGACTTGTCGCGTTTCTGTTGTCACTACCGTTGCTGTAGGACCCGGCTGTGGGGGCGCTGGTGTCCCATTGATGTTGTGCCCGTCACTGCTTACTGACGCTATGGGGGCGGCAGGGCGGGCACCGGGCTGTGGTGCGGGAGGCGACGACGAGGACTGTGTAGTTGTTGCGGGAACATAGGCGGGCGTGGTGCGGGTGGGTGGTGGATTGGTTGTGGTGTTACTCGAGGACGCAGTCTCGGGCGTTATGGCGTCTGCTTTTGTGGCTGTAATTGGCGCAATGGGTGAGTTCTTGTGAATTGGGATTGGGGGCATCGTGAAAAGGTGTGTTGCCGGTAGCTTCGCGGCTTTGTGAGTTACTTTGCTTGTATTTTTGAAGTCTGGTGTCTTTGTTAAATCGGTGGATGACAGTATAGAGCGAGCGGTCTTATCACTCGTAATCGCGATGTGTTGTTCTTGAAAACGTCTTAAATTATGGACACGGTTTGAAAAAGGGTTGTTGCTGCCTTGAACTATGCATCTTTCAGGTGTGCCCTTGAGAGCTTTAGGTGGAGGTTACTGCTTTGGGCGATGATGTCACAGCAACACGTGACGCGAACCATTGTTCTTCTGTTCATGAAACTAGTGTGTGTGTAAGTATGTATATATGGATGTATGTGATGTTAGGCCTTGTTTTATGGATTCAAATACGCTCCTCGGCCAAGCAGTTATCGAAATACATGAGCCCGATACATTTCGGCTCTTCTCACGAATAGCGGAGAGCCTATCTTTCTTGTCCATCCAAAGGACAAGAAAAGCTTGCGCGAGTTTTGAAGCACCACTCTTTTACCGTTTTTGTTTGATGAAGCATGCCGACCACCATGACAAATCGACACGCAGGATTTTACAAATGCTCAGATTGTACACGTTTCCAATGGGGAAAGGAAACAGGTGTTCGGCGTATTCGAAAAATATAGGCGGGGGTCTGTAAAGGCCTCATCGTATTCATTTCGTTCTTCTCGCTACCCTTGCCCTATCTGGTAGCTATCGTCTTAGACTCCGAAATACCCTATCGTTCTAGTCAGACGTTGCGTAGTGCTCCACGTGATGCATACCCATGGGAGTGTTTATGGGCCGCATCTGACTATTTAGCTCACGTCTTTGATATTGCAGCAACAACTTATTTTGAGATTGTTCAGTCGTGAAAATTTCTGCAGTAATTTGATGGTAACACGACTTGTGTTGCTGTAGGTAGTGATTGAAAACGATGGTGTGTTGGCGGAATAGGTTTTTCGTAATTCATCTAAAATGTCGGGCGTGAGGAGACTGGCTGGTTACTTACTAGTAGACAGGTGCATGACACTGCATGACTCGTGGCCTGACTGGAGCTTTTGTCTACATGTTTCCCCCCTCGTATACTTGCTTCTGGAAGGACCTCAGATTAAATTTCACCGTAGAAGATCGCACAGTCACATGTGTTTACTCTCGATTGCAAGGACTCAGGGACTGTCATTTGAAGTGTCTTCTATTATCATAACATCTGCCTGTTTCCATCGCTAACAACATCAATTGGGAGCTGCTATGTGTTGCCTGCTCCCATAGCGAAAACTATAGACATATATCGACATCTAAAGCGAAGTTTCAAACAAAAACCCTTTTAATCTCGCTCACTGGGGAAGTGGAGATATTCGTATATTCTTGGTTAGTTGTGCTACTTGAAACACTCCGCCTAAGCGCCGAGGAAAACGTCAACACCTGGCGAAGCTTGCCCCCTCTCCATACCCTGGTAAAGAAGGGGCAATTGTCTGCAGCTAATAGTAGTGGCTTGAGCCTTTTTGGCTTACTGCACAACAAGCCATTGGTGCAATATGGCTTGGAACTAGATGCTTGGGTAGCTTGGATCCGTAGAAGCACTAGGTAAAATAGATGAGGAGTTGGGTTGGCATGTCTTGTATAAAGGTCCGACATGAATTACCCATAGATCTGCAAAGATACGGCTGTTCCATTCCACCATCAGGAATAGATTCAGTGCTTCGGCTTTTCTATTCACTTCGTATCAATCTTCAGCAGTAAATTGCTACCACCATGAAGTTTTCAGTCCTATCACTTGGCTTCATGGCCGTTTCTACTCTGGCAGC
Source organism: Bipolaris cookei (assembly GCA_002286855.1). NCBI lineage: Eukaryota > Fungi > Ascomycota > Dothideomycetes > Pleosporales > Pleosporaceae > Bipolaris > Bipolaris cookei. Next base: position 23,861 of record NRSV01000048.1, on the reverse strand, counting down.
ACCCTCTAGTTTTGTCAAGCGCCAAGCGTCTCTAGAGGATGTTGCAACCACTGGTTTTGCTACCACAAATGGAGGCACATCAGGAGGCAAGGGAGGCAAGGTCGTCAAAGTCGCCACTCTTCCTGACCTTGAGGCTGCTGTCAAGGACAATGTGGCGGCCATTGTCGTCGTTACCGGCCCCATTTCTGGAAACGGAGAGAATGTCCACATTGGTAGCAACAAATCTGTCATTGGCAAGGACTCATCCGTTGTCCTCTCCAATTTCACACTCACAGCCAAGGGCGTCAAGAACGTCATCATCCGTAACGTTGTCGTCCGAAACGTTGTACATGGCGATGCCATTGCGATCCAGAAGGCGCAGAATGTTTGGGTTGACCATGTCGAAGTGTCATCGGACAGGTCCCACGACAAGGATTACTACGACGGCCTAATTGACATCACACACGCAGCCGACTTTGTGACCGTCTCCAACAGCTACCTGCACGACCACTGGAAGTGCTCGCTCGTAGGACACTCTGACAACAACGCCGCCGAAGACAAGGGCCACCTCACCGTCACGTACAACAACAACTACTGGCGCAACATCAACTCGCGCACCCCCTCTATCCGCTTTGGTACCGGTCACATCTACAACAATTACTTCGAGGACGTCAACGACAGCATCAACATACGCGAAGGTGCACAGGTCCTTGTCCAAAACAATGTCTGGGTCAATCCCGTAAAGGCGCTGTACACTGTCGACAATGGCTTCGCAGTCGCCTCTGGCAACAACTTTGGCAATAGCAGCAACACTGCGCCCTTGGGTACGTTGACGAAGGCGCCGTATGCGGTCCCCCAGCTTCTTCATGCCCAGGATGTTAAGGCTGCTGTTGTTGGTATTGCTGGTGCGACACTCAAGTTTTGAGTACGTTTGGGCATGTGATTGATGATTGGAGTGGGAGTTTTCTTCAAATGTATATTTAGAGGTTCGTCTTTGTACCTAGGGACGCTGCGCATGTAAATCCAATTTCTGGATTGAATTAGATGCAACTTATTGTATCGTCGTCCTACTTTCCATTCTTCTTCTTCTTCTTCCTGATGTAATAGCCTAAGTTATAATGCGTGCAAATCTGCGCAAATGAGACTTTTTCTACGTCAGTTTCTCGAAAATGCCACTTGTTAAACATGTACCGTAAGAGACGATGTGCAACAAGCACTTGGACACAGACGCTGTCAGAGAAGAAACGAAGCCCAAGACGAGGAAGAAGAGCCATTTAGGTTAGATTGGGCGTCGGAGCATGAAGATAGTGTGATCGAAAATACAATTGTGATTGTAAATTCAGCGTCGAAAATTGTGTCACAATGCCGGCACATGATGAATTGGAGGACTCTTGAATTACCAAAGGAACCCCAACTATTGTAAGTGTTATCACAAGTAGCATAAACCCATTTATAGACGCCGGAATGGAGGACTAAAGCATGTCTTTGGACGCCACATTACATACCACACGTATAAACTCAGGTTACAGACGCAAAGTCACCCACCTTGGTCCGACAACAGACATTTCTGAGTAATAATGCTTTACACGCTTTTTTGACCCCACCAGGATTCTGCTTCTTCAGCTTTCCACCTGTCGTACTCTCCTGCTGCGCGCTCAATGACTGCCTGTTCAGCAGCGGCCTGCCAAGTTTTGGCCAAATAACCATTCCTGAGATCTTCCTGGAACTTTGCGACATCGGTACGGAAGCAGTCATTTGCTAAAGTGAAAGCTGATGGTCGTGTTCCTTCAGTTTTGCCTGCGTTAATCTTGGTCAACAAACCTTGATTTGTATTGTCTTGAGGCAACATGGCAATGAGAGTGCTTTGCTGTTCTGCACTAAGACATGACCAAGCTGAGCCTTCGAGAAGCATATGCTGTGTTGCGTCAGCTAGGTAAAGCTGTGTAGGAGTAACTGGACTTGCGTATATATCTGCCTTGACTAAGCGGCTAGTGGAGTTTGTTGTAATGAAGATGGAGTCAAAAACCTTACTAGTACCCTTCCTGCTTGGGAGAGCTTTGGCTGTTTTCTCCTCAAAATCTTCGAAGCGCTCAGGAACTTTGCGGTTTCTTGAAGGTTGCGACCTGGAGGGCGTTGGTGCAGCAGTCTTCTTGGATGCAGACTTCTTACGAGCAGGCTTCTTTATAGTTGCTTTGCTGTTCGATGTCGCGCTTGCCTTGTTGTTTATCCTTTTTAAATGTGGCGTACTGGATGCAGATGCCAGCTCATCATCCTCTTGACGAGCCCTCTTCGGACTTTGCCTCACCGCGCAATTGGCACCTGTATTGGACGTTGAAGTGGTGATTGGTTCGGGCTGAGGCGCCTGTGCATGTTGCGTCTGGGTTGAAGAGTCGGGAGAAGTCGGTTGAGAAGCGAGATATGAAGAGATTGCTTCTATCTGTGGCGTTTTGGTTTCCATGTCTGGTGTCTTGGGGGAAGATTTATTGATTTCATGGTGTGTTGAGCTCATTACGTTCACTGTAGGCAAGACTGTAGTCTGCGGAGGGTTGTGTGAAGTAGTCGACTCTTTAGAAGGTGATCTAGGACTAGGTGTTAGGTCTCGGTCAGCTGGGACATGCGAATCCGTCCGAGACTAGTGTCGTGTTGGGGAAGAAAGGACAATAACTATTCAGCAGTCGGCGTGAAGCGGAAACAGTTGGAAGGCAACAATCTTGGCAGACGGTGGAAGAGACGCAACATACCGCACGGGTAGCGACATCTTGTCCTGATAGATGCAAGGTAGTTGCAGGCAGCAGAGGTGAATGAAAATCTAGTAGGCGAACGTCGCACCGGATGGTGATGATAGTAGTGTTGGTCAATGTCAAGTATCTTGGTTGGTGTTATGAAGCTCCAATCGCAGAGGCAAGGAAGTGAAGAAGCAGCAGAACGGCAGCTTTACCATTCATGTTGGTCAGGGCATGGTGCTGAGAATACATGGATGTTGGCGCATTCACGTGCAGTGGCATCATATAGACATATTAGACATAATACTAGACATGGTGTTGGTGTGTCTGTGCGCTCTCCCGCACCCTTTCCGCATCGTCATGTTCCGCTGTCTGGCTCGCACCAACGCCGACACGTAGCCTGTATTTGTATCTGCTACCCCCACCAAAACGCGCCTGTAGCTTTTCTGGGTGACTAAACGACATTGCACAGCACACAACCTTGGCCCAACACCCGCACTGCCAACATGATTAAGCACACGATGATATCCCGGCTGGATGGTTGGTGGCAGCACCATGAATGAGCCGAAATATGCCAGAGTTCTGACCGATTCGCAGGCCTGATATTGACAGCCTCAGTCGATGACGAGCAGGTACTGTCCATCCCAAGACTGCGCGCGGCTTCCATTACCAAGGCTCACTGTTCCCCAGACGGACGCCGAATTCAATGAGGTCAAGGGCAAGGTGAAGCTCGTCCAGCGCCGCCTGAACCGCAACTCGGAGCCACAAGCAAGCATAGAGAGCGGCAGCTACATATACCAGTAATGCCCACCTTCTGCCTTCCTCTTCCTTCTCGCAAAAAGAGTAGAGCCGCCACAGCTCATGCTGACGCCTTGTCACTAGCTACCTAATCGAAGGCGACCTCTGCTTTCTCTGCATATGCGACCGCTCCTATCCCCGCAAGCTTGCCTTTACCTACTTGTCCGATCTCTCGCGTGAATTCACTACCACATACCAACCCCAGCAATATCTCTCCCCAACTTGCCGCCCGTATGCCTTTGTGGAATTCGACACCTTCATCCAGCGCACAAAGAAAACATACCAAGATTCAAGAGCGACACAAAACCTCGATAAGCTGAATGATGAGTTGAAGGACGTCACAAAGGTCATGACCAAGAACATTGAAGATCTGCTCTACCGTGGAGACAGTCTGGAGAGGATGGGCGACATTTCGAGTCGGCTGCGCGAAGACAGCAGAAAGTACAAGAAGGCGGCTGTGCGTATCAATTGGGAGCTACTGCTCAAGCAGGTGAGTTGCCGCGGCAAGCATGGTATACTACTGGCAAGCCGAAAGGCTAACCAACACACAGTACGGACCTATTAGTGGACTTGCCTTCATCATTATTGTTTTCATATGGTGGAGGTTCTTTTAAAACCGTGCATGCAGTGAGCGATACAGTACCACAAGATCCATGCCCAGAGTGGATGAACTGGGCACTCGGCGTTGGAGGCGTCCCACTACACCAACTTCGGGTCATGATAAACATGCAATAATACCCAAATTCAACTTGATTGTATATATTCACAAGAGATAGTTTTGCGACGTGATGAATGCTGTACGAGCTCCGACAAGCGCACAAACTCCGACGGACAACGGATATCGAGCTGTCATTGGCTGCGACGTTGTTCAAAACTGCCCTGGTGCCTGTCTCGCTAACTAGCTAGTCCCCATCAGTCCCCACACCACACACGATACCACATTTTCGATTTCCAACCTTTTCCATCAACCACTTTCGCACACAAAATTCGCATAGGACACCCTTAGATACCCTCCGGTGCAAACTTGACAGCATGGACAACGGCTTATACCAATATGGATGACGAATATTCCGATGGATGTACACCACCCTGCCTTACATCAACCTCCTGGTCGCAGAACACAGTCAGGTTGAGAGGTTGAGAATGAAGTCAGAACCTGAAAACAGAATCCCAAGAGCTTCCACAAACCTACGCACGCCCATACCATTACCGTCAAGCATCACCAACACGGAGACATTGTCAGCTCACATGTCGAAGTTGGCTCTTGTCATATAGAAGTAAGGATTCTACTTTAGGACTCAGTACCTGTACCCGACAATAGCATACCTCGATAGAGACCATGGTGTCATGACGCATGTACTACAGGCTCCAGATGTCGGTTAGTTGAATAGGGGCAACAAAATTCGGTTGGGTCGGCTTTAAAGAGAAGGGATACTGCATGATTTTAAAGTTGGACGTCGACGGACCGATTGGGAAGCCATGAGCGCAAAGGAGGATACAAGCAAGGGAACAGCCATACCTTTCCAGACAAGTAACTGGGTAGTTGGTGGATAATTGCCGAAGCCAGACACCCGAAACAGATTTGCCTGTACAGCAAAAGTCTCCTTAGTCCCAACCACCAGGATCCAACCACGAGAGTTTCACGATCAATTGCACCGAAGCCATCTTTTCTAAGTTTTTACATACCACCCATGGCCATTTTGAACAGGAGTTTTGGAAGTCCAGGATTCAGGCATAATTCTTGGACGGCGTTGCAACTTGAGTGCCTCAGGAGTATGACCCTGTATAGCCAAACGGAAAGAGACTGGATTACGTGAGGACACCCGGCACGTTGGCAACACTAACTAAACAGCGCTAGTACCCGTACACGCTGATTGGTGTCTGAAGAAAATATCCTAGCAAAGTTAGTACTATGTTGAGTACGTATGCGCGTGCTCAGTCGTTAGCATGCAGGATGAATGGACACGTAGGTTGGTACAGTAACGAGTCCTGGCTAGCCACGTCCCGTGCAGCGCCTAACTCTAACTATTTTCAGAGGAAGGATCCACAGGCCTGCACAAGCTTACGGATGCCTGATATCCAAACCTAGACCCCTTCATGTTGACCACCGACTCAGCGGCACCGACACATTCCGATTGACGATTTGAATCCTCAGTATCATTTCCCCTCCCGAATCATAGCATCGATATTTGGCCGAACGTACCCCCCCTCCCCTCCGATCGAACGGTTTCCAACGTTTCCCTATCCCCACGTCGAGTATGACTAAGCCTCATATCGTGCTGGTCCCCGGGGCGTTACACACTCCGGCATGCATGGTCCCGTTGATGGAGAAGCTGCAAGCCCTGGGTTACACAATGCATTGCCACCAAATGGCATCGGTCGGCAATCCCAACCCGCCTAGCGACCTCAGCGAAGATATTGGGGTTCTTCGGCGCGCAGTGGAAGAAGCCATTGGGCAAGGCAACGATGTCATTGTTGTCCCTCATAGTTGGGGTGGCGTGATAACGGGCACTGGAATCAAGGGCCTAAGCAAGGGAGAGCGCGAGGCCCAGGGCCTCAAAGGCGGCGTTATCAGAATAGCGTTTATGACGAGTTTTGTCCTACCCGAGGGTGTCAGTCTCATGCAAAGGACGCACAACGTTGCTTCGCCTACCTTTGTTTCCACTGGTCCAAATCTCACCTGCACAACGCCCGAGCTTTTTTACAACGATCTCTCTGACGAGGAGCAAAAGCATTGGGCTGCGACTCTGAGGCCCCAGGGCATCGCTTCATTCGTCACGCCGACGACGTATGCGGCATGGAGACACATTCCGAATAGCTATCTGCTTTGCCAGGACGATTTGGCGCTGCCCCCGGCTGTGCAGGAGGAGATGGTCAAGGCTGCGGAAGAGGCGGGCGCAATCATGCATGTTACGAGGATCAAGAGTGGGCATAGTCCTTTTTTGAGTAGGGTGGATGAGACGGCCGAGTGGATTCAGCGTGTTGCGGGAGAGACGGTGGCGTAGTGCCATGAGGAAAACAAGTACGTGGATGGTAGAAAGAGAGGAAGAGGAAAGGCACGAAGTCGAGCGGTGAAAGGCTTGAATCAGCTTGTCGGCCTATAGTGAAGTGAGGTGCGTACAACAAGTGCAGTACTATGGATGCAATTGATGCGGAAGATACACTAAGGCAATCGAATAAAGAACATATATGCTTTTCTGCCCACTTTGAGCACTGAACTACTGGTATTCGGGTTTAACATTATAACATATGCAAACAAGAGTTCTGAGCCATGAGAAGAGTATCCAATGTCATAACCAGAGAACAGGGTGAGACAAGTATCAAATCTCGACTCACGGCAGATCAGTCAATCTCTCAATGACTGGGAACCTCGCCTTTGACGCATCAGACAGCGGCGCATTATTCGGACGGTCGACAATAACAGCGTAGACGTTGGCCTCGATTGCCGCCTCAGCCTCTGTTGCAGAAGAAACGTGTTAGTACCATAGTTGGTGGTTATGTGTGGTATAAAACATGCGACAGCAATGCAAGTGGGGGCGCGCGGGATCGCGTGACGGACAGGTTACATGAGGTCTTTTTTTCTGTAGTCCATGTGGACAAATAAAAAAGCAGTGGGAGATTGAGGGACATTGTATGTCGCATGACGGAGCATGAACCATACATGTGTAGATACACATGTGGGTACTTGTAGTCAGGGCCAGTGCGTGATGGTGTGATGATCGACTGACGAATCAGGCAATGGAAGGGGGGGGGGGCGGGGGGGGAGGGGTATTACAGTGGGTGTGTGCAACCGGCAAAGACAGTGGGTAGTGTATTGTTTCAGGACAAGTGGACAAGGCCAACATACCTTTTACGTTGTCTGTCAAAAACACAACCTTGGACGGAGGCTTTCCTAGCTCGGAGCATATCTTATCGTAAGAAGCTTTGTCCATCTTGGGGCCAGCGTTGACGGTATCGTAGTGGGCAGAGAACAGAGGCTTGATATCTCTAGTGACGGATCCATCTTTGACGTAGGAAAAGAACTGGAGCTGTGCCTGCACGCTGCCGGATGAGAAGATGGCTAGGGTTTTGCCAGCAGCTTTCCAAGCTTCTAACGTGGGGATCACATCGTCAAACAGTGGAGTCTTGAGATGACCGTTGCGGAAGCCAGTGGTCCAAAGATGTCCTGCGTAAGAGAGAAGAGTCAGTTTGAGTGGAGCATGCCAGCAGTGCTATCAAAGACAAAGTGCATGTGCTACGATAGTGCGCCAGCAGCGCGCAAAGTGACGAGATGGGAGGGAAGCGTAGCGTCGCGCTGCAGGAGGCCGAGCTGAAAGCGGCGTCGAGGTGACGAAAGAGGGTTTGGACGATTGGTGGGTGGCTGGAGTAGGATGGCGACTATCGCGATAATGCAGCCGGTGGTGAGTGGCCGATCGAATCAAGAGATGAAGTCGGTGGGACTAGTGTGTTTACAGCAGCGCGGTGTCAGCGCTTGGTAGCGATGATCCAGCGAGGGTCCTGGCACGAGGCGGCGGACAAGAGATGGGACTAGGATTGCCGACGAGGTTGAAACGGATTCATTTGTAACCCACCTTGTAGTTGCTTCAAATACACTGCTTTAATGTCGTGTCGCGTCAGGTCTTGTACGTGGGCGAGCAGAGCATCGGGGCTCTGCTTGGTGTCGTCTGGAAAGGCGGCGATGAGGGATTGGAAGTCGGGATCAGCCCATGAATGGCGTGCCAGTCTTGTGAGACTGTCAAGTGCATACGGGTACTGCGGCTATTGTGAGCACACACAGCGCAACGGGGAGGAGGCCCCACTGCCGTCTCGCGTGACAGATGACGGAAACGGGTGGCGGGATGGCCATGGCTGTAGGTGGCAGGCAGAGAGCACGACAGCGTCTAGAACGAAGAGGGCAGAGATGGACGGGAGGCTACATGGCCGGCAAACGGCCTGGCGAAGACGTCGAAGCCCCGCCCAGCATCATTGTCGACATATTTGGTGATGTTGCCCCGGCAGTAGTCGTTGCGCTGCCGAATGCGGGGAAGCAGCGACCTGGGAGGCTAAGGGCAGAAGAATTTAGGCTTACCATGACATCTTTGACGAATGAGATGCTCGAGATGGTGCCCTCTGCGTGGCCATGTCAGTACATATGTGCATTTACTACTTGTATGTGCTTGTGTGACTAGCAACGGCAATGGCCATGGCTGAAGCAAAACATGGAGTGTACGTGTACGTGTGCGTGTACGTGTGTGTGTTGTAGGTGTACATATGTACATGTGTAGTCATGCACCAACAGCGACTACAAGACAGCTTTGCGACATACCGATATCAAGCAACACAACCTCTGCTTGGCTCCAACGCGCCCGATCGAGCGATGCGGTACACATGTTGCTGGATGTCCGATGGCGTTGTTGTTCTTGCTGCTGCTGTCGTTGTCGTTGTCGTTGTCTTCAACGTTGTTGTCGTTGTTGTCGTTGTTGTCGTTGTTGTCGAAGGTAGGGCGGTGAATGGCGGTGAAGCGACAGAGTGTGCCGTGTAGCGCCTCAACTGTGAGGATGGACGGGTGGTGTCGTGTGGCTGTTCTGGCAGCTGACTGGTGCGAGTGGTAAGACAAGCAACATCAAAACATATAGCGGTCAGGCTGGAAACCTGATATTGTTCAACAAGAGAGATGAAAATTTTTCTTCTTCACATGGATTGGAGCCGGATGCGGCTTGACAGCCGTGAAGCTGTCGTCGAGCGGAAAATTTTGCAATAGTCAGGAGTCATCCATGGTGCGATGACAGCTGTCACGGTGGCTCTGTGCCCGGCTGTGTTCCATGGAATCATTGTTGTGAGGCTGACATTGGGTTGAGGCGCTCACCGACGTTGCTGTCTGGTGGCCTGGCCCATTGCATGTCTCCAGTTGTCGACGCACTTGGGGACTGAATGCCGTGAGATGGACGGGAGTACCTGGCTAGCATGTGGCCGCCCTGATGCTCGATGTCGTCGATGGGCAGACGGCTTGGGGAGCGACCCACATCAAAGTCGCCGTGTCGCGGGCAGCACATGGGCGCGACTAGCAGCGAAATGTTGAATGCCCTATAGGCTGGCCATAGCCGTGCGCTGTCTGCAATTGTAGTCGCTGGCCTATGTGGATTGAGTGTACTACTACTCTACACCTACATACACCTATGTGCATGTGTAAAGTAGGCGTACACCGCTACGGGGTTGCCCTGGGACGGGTACAACAAGTGGGGACGAGGAAATGTTCCGTTTGCACGCAACCTGCAGTAGTAGCCTGTCCAAGACACTGGCTGGGTGGCTCGCTGCTGCCATTTGCTGCAATCTACTGCAGCCTAGTGCCGGCCTACTGTGCGTCTTATTGACCAATTTGGTGTAGAGCAAGATAGAGTAGTGCGAAGCGTGCACCACGAGTCCCAGCTCGGCAGTACTCTGACGGCGACGGGGCAATGGACAGCACGACGACGACGACGATGGCATGTAGCATGTACGTAAGTACATGCCTACTTACATACTTACTCACATGTACGCACATGGAGTAAGAAGCGGCTTGTGCTCTGGTTCGCGCACCCGGCCCCATGTGTGATGCAGATCGCGTCTGTGTTTCAGGGCGCTGACATGGCATTATGCCATTGCGACGATAATCACTCAACCGGCTCACGCCGACTGCAAGGCCGTGAAGCAGCAAGGCACAAAAGGGCTCGCAGTCGCATAAGCTTTCCCCGGATTCCTATATTTTGCCGCTATCCACCGACCTTGGCGCAGACGGGTCGATGGTGCACAAGCAGCACGGCGTGGCCAATCGCAGGCCCCGAGCGTGGATTGCCGAAACACTTGTCATGCTGGTTTGGGGGGGCGGGTGTGTGTGTGTGTGTGGCGAGAAGCCCCTGGATGGCAGTGGGTTGCATGGCGGGCAACCGCTCCATGCTCACACGACATGGCATGCGGCTCAGTACAGCGGCGAGACGAGGTGGCAAGCATCACGAAACCACAGATAACGGCGGTGTTGGAGCAGGCTGTCGAGTGGTCGAGGGCAGCAGACGGGCTGCAGGCAGCACCAATCAAAGGCCAGGTGGCCGCTTGGGAGCGCAATGCACCCGACCGAGATCAGCAGCGGCCTGCGAGGCGGCGCTTGGGGGGCTAAGCCTGCATTGGCACACGACAGCTGGTGGTCTGGATTGTGCGCCCTCTGCGTGAGCGAGTGTGGGTGGGTGGGCGAGAGAGCGACGAGTGTGTGCTCGATATCATGTATAGCGTAGAGCATGCTAGTAGGTATAGTACGTGGACGAGTGTGAGTGTGCAGGCAGTCGACAGCCACGGCCAATGTTTCAGACGTCTTTGTCCGTCCCGTCCGGCCAGACGTGCAGCGTGCACCTGCAACGGAGGCATAGGCAGCGACAAGCACGCACACGGGGGGCTCCACTGATGAGAGCCATGATGCAGCACCAGAGCACCAGCAAGGACTGCCGTGTGAGACGGGCCTGGCGACAAGACGAGCCCCCGAGGCAGACGGACAGCATACAGCCGACAGCATACAGCCGACAGCAGACAGCGGACAACGAGCGCGCCCTCTGGCTCGTCCGACGCTGCCGTGACGAGCGTCGAAAGAGACCGAAGGCCATGGAAAGTTGGCAGCCCAGAGTTGGCAGCCCAGTGGCGGTTCCGACGGGGGGGCGTGGCCACGCTGCTTTAGCACCTGGTGATGCAAGCCACGTAGCTCGCAGCGGCGTCCTAGTCCCCTACCCCGGCTAGTCTCGACGCCGCCCTGCTGCAAGCGGGCCTTCCCCCCCAAGAGCTGCGCCTGCTCCTGGCGCTGCCCTCTAATAGCCAGGATGCCCGTCCGCTATCCGCTTCCTCACCTCACCACCGTCTCCCGATGCCTCCATAACACGTACCCATCTCTGCTCTCGTCGTTGTTCGCAAGCTCTAGCGTTGCTTCTCCCCACCGCCATCGTCTCCTCCTCCGCCCCCTCCGCCTCTTACCTCACGTACCGCTGCTGCCCTTAATAATACTCGCTTTCCGCTCGCTCCTTCCGCAACCGCTGCGCAGCTTACCTATACGTCAACACCGCCAACAACAACGTCTGCCACCCCCGACCTCGCCTTGGCCCACAGCTTCCCTCTGCCACAATCGCCCCGCCATCCTGCTCTGCTCCTTTACACTCAACCACCTAGCCGCCATCGCCGGGCCTTTGTTTTGATGTGATAGAGAGAGCGAGCTGCAGGCCATCCCAACACCCGTCAGACAGCCAGCTAGCCAAACACCCCCTCCACCTCTCCTGCCTCACCACTCCTCAGGCCGACAACCTGCGCCGCTCCAAGCTTCGCCGAGCAGACAATTCATACCCTCCCTCTCAGCTTGTCGCCAGCTAGCCTCATCAAACCCCCTCTTTATCCGACACCCGCTAGCTCTCCTTACGTGGGCCCGTGCACCTGACTCACGCTGTCAACCGCGTCATCAGACAACAACCTACTGTCTGCCTACCGACGATCCTCCCTCCACGCGTTACGACTCTTTCTCTCTCTCTTCATTCCTCTCTTACGCAGCGATCCCTCTTCCTGTTTGGACGTCAACGACTCCATCTCATCACCTGCCGCTCCCTCCGATAGCTCGTTGACTCGAGTCATCCATACGCAGTTAATACCGGCAAATGAGAACCACACTCTCTTGAACCTTTCCTTGTCTTTTCCGTCGACGGAGACCACCTGTGCATATCACCGACGACTTTGCTTTTTAGTTTCACCCAAACGGCCCTCGCTGTTACCTAACGACATCTCTCCTCGGCGACTTTTCCCGTCTCTTTTCCGACTCCACTACAACCATATTATCGCTATCTTCGAAATTTCACAGTTACCTAAAAAGTCTGATAGAGCATCGCTTTTGGGCTGACGGCTGTTGACCCATTGTTTGCTTTTGATACCGAGCTTCATCTTCCCATTTTCTTCCTTGTTCGGCGGCTTCCGCATCCGCCTGCACTGTCACAGCCATCGGGTAGACCTATCTGAGTTTTCCCCTCGGCCCTTTCCCCTTCAGTTCTCCACACCCAAATATTCCTCATGGAGTGCATGCGCGATCATCTTCACGAAGGCGTTGTACTCAATGGACGGTATGAAACAATCTCTCCTCTTAACAATGGTTCCTTTGGCATGGTCTTCCAGGCAAAGGACCTTGTAACTGGCGAACATGTTGCTGTCAAGGTCATTACCAAGAGTTCGGCCGCCATCAACTGCCCCTCTGCTTTTGCAGTCGATGAGCGCTCCGAAGAGCTTGGTGTTCACCTGCGTCTTGGTGATCACTCCAATGTTGTCAACCTGCTTCAGTCTTTTGAGACCCAGAACCACATTTACCTTGTTCTTGAGTTCTGCTCCAATGGTGACCTGTACGAAGCCATTCGCAATGGCAAGGGCCCTCTCGAGACTGAGCATGTGCGTGACTTCATGATGCAGCTTGTCGATGCTGTCGAGTTCATCCACTCAAAGGGAATCTACCACCGCGACATCAAGCCTGAGAACATTTTCCTTACCCAGGATGGCTCCATGAAGCTTGGCGACTTTGGTCTCGCGACTTCTGACCCCTGGTCTTACGAGATTGCTGTCGGCAGCGACCGCTACATGGCTCCTGAGCAGTACGACCCCTCCAACACTGGCTACTCGACTGCAAAGGCCGACATCTGGGCCATTGGCATCGTCCTCCTCAACATCCTGTTCCAGCGCAACCCTTTTGCCGTACCGTCTTCCTCAGACCCCCTCTACGCCGACTTTGCCCTTGACCGTCAGAGTCTCTTCGATGTCTTTCCAAACATGTCGCAAGATACCTTTGAGGTCATTAGACAGTGCCTGGCCATTGACCCTGAGAAACGTGACCTCGGTGCCGTCAGGGATGCGTTGGAGCGCGTCATCAGCTTCACCATTGATGATGAGAGCCTTGATGACTTCTGCACTGAGGAGCGTGATGTTGTCGCTGTCGGCGCCAACCGTGAGCCTCTCCGAACACCATCCATTTCAACGCCGCAGCTTGACAATGGTGGTTCGTTCCCCTGGGCCAAAGCTCTTGCCATGTCTCCACCTCAGCAGTTCCGCCAGCTCTCGGCAATTCCTGACAATGAGATCTATGAGGATGACATGTTCTCAGGACCTCCCTACGACGTCAAGCCAGACAGTGCCTCTGCTGCGTCTTTTGTGGATTCCGGCTTGGGCTTGTCCTTCAAGTCGATCGATGGCGCAAAACCCGAGCCTGTGAATTTCACCCGATCTCGACCTATGCCCATCTCTGGCTCACTTCCAACCAAGCCTTACAACAGCATGTCTTCTGTCTTTGGCAAGAAGCGTGATGTCATCTCCAAGAGCTGGAGCGATCTTTGGGAAGAAGAGGACGACGATGCCCAGTTCCTTGCCGAGCTCGAAAACAACTGTCACTCCTTTGGTGCTGAGAAACCCAAGCCCAAGTCCGTTGTTTCCGAAGCTGGCTCCGGTGTGTCGACTCCCCGTGGCGGCTTGTCCGAGATGAAGAACCCCATCTCCATCCACAACAGCAGGAGCCCCACGCCCAAGAACCACCGTACTGCTGTCGATCACGTCAGTGCGGCCACCGGATTCGTCTTTGAGGAGCATCGTTCGTCTGCGGTTACCCGCAATACTCCTCCAAAGCGTTCAGTTGCTGACAAGTGGGCTGCTCTTGGCGATCGCCGTCGTAGTCCCGCTGTGCAGGCCCAACAAACTCCATCCAAGCCTATCAAGTCGCCCAAACAATCTCAACCCATTCCGAACTCCGCCAGGAAGCGGAGTCGCACTGGGACTGGACGACGACCAATTCACTGGGGTTCCAGCCATAATGAGAACAATAACCATGGCTCCTGGGAACAGAAAGTGGACAACTGGTACAAGAGCAAAGATTGGCGCTCCCATGCCGATCATGCCCAGGCCCACGATGACCTGGGCGACCTTGAGTGGGTGTGGTAAGGCACATTAACCTTCCACTTGTAGTCTTGACAACTTTTCATTTCCTTATTTCCTATACTTTTTTTTCCACGGAATACGCTATTCCTGGGGAAGCAAGAGTTCTACGATGCTCAACCTCAACCACCTTTTCAAATTGTAGCCTACTAGAGATACCACTTTTCTATCTCTCTCCTCTTTACCTTTTTTCACTTGTACACTCTCAGCTTCACCTGCAACACAACATCGACTCGATCGTTTTTCCACTCTTCAACATTGTCGCTTGGTATCTCTCCTTTGTTACTCTACTGGTGTGGTTAGGCTAGCTTCTGGGACTCTTGCACTGGAGGCTTTTTTTCTTGTTGCACGGACGAAAGAAACTGTTTCGGTGAAGAACTTCACCAAACTACAAATGGTGATATATGACAGGAAGCAAGCGGCATCTGGCATGGAGTTCTATATTTGGGTTTCTTTTTTTTGTTGGCATCAGAGGGATATCTCTTTATTTCCCTCACAATTCGCTTCTTAGGGATGATTAGTTAGTCAAGACTCGTATCCGACGGAGATCCAAGTCGCATTGCACTTTTGTCGTCGCACACCAAACACCAATTAGACGACCGGTGCCATGCGTAGGATCCGGGATTTACCCACTCAACAACTTCGCAACTTCTGCTTCTTCTAAATGTGATGAATTCATCCAAATAGCGCCCATATTACCATCCGTAGCTTTCTTTTAATATCTTGTATATACATGCGTGTTTCTGCTCTTTAGCTGATCTTGGCTTTCGTCTTTTTATTATACAAACTGTCTTAATAACTACCTGTAGATTGAATAGATTTTTTGAATTCTCTTTCGCACATGTATTTTTGGACCCCAGGCCAATGCAATGCGCATGCCTGATGCCTGGTGCGATGGTGCATGCCACCCTTTTTCACTGATACCTCTTTAATTGTTTTCACCTTCTTGCATCTCGCTTGTCTACCGAATCTGAGCAGTGGAAGCCAAGAGGTCTGGCCTATGTCTATCTCTCTCGATTGATAGTCACTGGGATGTCTGGAAAAGAAATATGGTTGTAAAGTACCTTACGGGTTCGCGAGCCACTTTTGCCAAGCCCCCACCAAAACCACCACATCATGGCGCAAAATAGCCCACTTTGGCCCTATATTGTGTAATGCGATACAAGATATCATTCAGAATCTACTTCTACTACTTGCTTACATGTTCGTGAGTTATACCCAGTCATGTTGCACCGTCTACACCGTTATTGAGATGGTTCACCCACTTCAGCGCCTACCCGCCTTTTTACCTTCTTCCCATCACTACGCGCGCCAAAGTCTATAAGAGCGGCTAAGCGCGCCCCATCTTCAGCTATTAAGGTTCCCTCTACCTGAACCCGCTTTCTTTTGTGCGATTTTTATCGCGTTGCGGCCTCATTTGCTGCCTTAAGCTCAACTATCTCCCGTTGCGCCAAGGCCAGCTTATGCGCTATAATTGCTGCCCCCTTTGAGACCTTCTCAATGGCCTCCACCATAGAGGTTGGTAAATTATCCACATGCTTCTGAATCCTTGCCTTCACAAGCGTCGATTGCGACCCTAATTCAAGGGTATTGCTTGGACTTTGTGACTGCCAGAGCTCATTATTAGGTAATGGTGGCGATGGAGTACGCAACTGCACATCAAGGGCTGAAATAACCCGTTCTGGGTCAAATGGGACCAATTCAGCGCCTCGAAACCTTCCTTGGATATTACTAGAAGTAATTGAGCCGTCAAAGGCGCGCTTAAAGCAAGGTAGGAAACTCTTGTTTTTGTAACGTGGTTGATCTCGCTGCGCATAAGCGTTTTGACTTGGCGTCTATATGCCTACTTCAGAGGGGGAAAATAGCCCACATCAAGTGGCTGTAAGAGGTGAGACGAGTGCAGAAGCTTACAAAGAGTAACAATATTTGTTATCTTTTCAGCAATTTTGGAAATCTAGCGAGTTATGGCTCTCATGGTCGTCAACATTAAGCAAGCGGTGGCTGCCTACCACTTTCTTCTTTGTATGCGCATCAAAGTGCTTCAACCACTCAAGACTAAGCTCATTAGTCTTCCAGCCATTCTTAGAGACCCCAATAACCCAGTCGTGGGGTAAATCACCATCCTCGTACTAGCTTGAGAGGTGGTGGCGCGCCTTGAGGATAATGAAGGGTGAAATGGCCCACCCTATCGCATTAATGCCCTGAATAACTGTTATCCACTCCCTATTGCTTAGCTGGATTATCTTTGGCTGTCCTCGTCTTTCTGAAGCTGTAACATCTGCTCCAGTTGTTATTTAGCTTAATATGAAGCCTGTCTCATCAAAGTTGTATGTGTCTTTATCCTGGATACTATACTTGGCTTTTATGTTGGTTACTAGGCTAAACCCAGTCTCGAATAGCTTTAGGATATTTGCAGAGGGCTCTCCTGTAGTCGTACTTGCGATTGAAACACTTTTTTTTGAGTTCAGCGCCGCGCTTAACGAACGTACTGGGTCCGTTTTGTCCAACCTGGCCTAGATTGCGCTCAGCGCGCAAAGAATTGGTCATGTTAGCCACATCTGCGAACCTAGAGGGAAATCCACGCGCAACAAGCCCAAGTATATGCTTAACCACCACCACCACCACCACCTCCTCAAGCTTAGTTAGATTCATTATTTTAGGCCAGCGATCTGCCTGTGAAGGTCGTCCGTCACATCTTTGGCTTGGTGTTGTTCGATCAACGTTAAAGATAGCTGCAACGCGTCGTATTGAGGAATTCGCGTCTTGTTCGAGAGCTTGAAGGGCAAGCTGTATTTGACGTTCAGTACAAGGCTGTAAGTGCTGTTGTTGTTGTTGTTGTTGTTGCGACATTAGGGTGTAGTAGGTGTTTTGGTGGGTGCTTGGCAAAAGTGGACAACTCGCCCGTGAGGTACGTTATTGATTCCTTGTTATGTACACATACATATATTGGTTTTAAGAGGGTATCACTGAGTAAAACAAAAAAAGAATAGTCAAACACTAGCCCGAATAAAGAAAAACAAGATATAAGCGTGTCGCTCACAATAATGGCGCAGTAGCGGCTACCCTGCTTGGGGCACACTGGGTGTGGTTGGACTGGCTAGTCCAGCCTGGCTCTTTCGCCTATCCTTCTTCTTCTTCGATCCAGGCGCTACACTGCCCTTCCTACTATGGCTTTCCATCGCCCCGGGAGTTGCCACTGCTTTTGGTGTAGCCACTACAGAGGGTGCTACACTTGGCGTTGCGGTGTCGATTTTCAATTCAGTAGGAGCTGCTGGCGCGGGCTGTACTGCTTGGATCGCCTGTTGCTCCTGTGCCTTATTTCTGGCAGTGACGGCTGTCTTGGTACCTTCAAAGACAAAGGCGCCTGGTTCGCCCTTGAGCGGATTTTCATCCATGTACTCGTCGCCATACACATTCATGAGGTTGAGCGAATGCATGAAGAGCGCGTCAGAGAAGTCAGTGACTGAAGCTGCTGGATCTGTGGCCTGTGCGGCTACACCTGCGCCTTGTGACTGCGAGCCTGGGGCGTCTGCATCTGTCGGGGCTAGCGTTGGGCTGCCGACTCGGCTCGCTGTGGTTGTTGCCTTGGTAGTTTCGTACGAAGGGGGGAAGTACGAGTAGCCGGTTGCAGGTGTCCAATGCGTCATGTTCTTGGAAAGCTCAGCCATCTGTTGCATGCGCGTCGAAACAGTAAGCTGCAAGACATGTCAGGTATCTGCTCTGCATAACCGTCTTCCGTTGGACCTTACCATTCTGCTCTGCACGATATCCAGCAAGCTCGGCGCCATGAGCATCTTGGTCCCATGGGTATACCAATTGCCCTCAACAAAGTTTTCGGTGCGCTCTTTGTCATTCTCCGTGACGCGCACCTTGTGCTGGCGTTGCAGAAGCCACGGGTGGCCTTCGCCCTGGCCTTCGCCCGCAATAACGTACTGTGTTCCTTCGGGCTGGTCGTCAAGTCTCTGTTGCCACAACTTTGGATCATTCATGATCTTCTCCGCAACAGCCGGGTCGTTTTGGCGCAGGTTGAGATAGACATCGATGTTGATGCATTCAGAGTCGAACCAGGGTGACGAGGTAAAGTACCAGAAGAGGTTATTTCCTGCATGTAGGTCGGGGGTAGGTAAGCCGCCGATAAGCTGGGGCTGGTCAAATTCCTGCTCGTCTGGGGGTGGGAGTGGCGGTGGCATTTTGGCGATGATGTACGGGGGTGGCAGCAAGAGGCTATGTGTGGATTGTTTGTGCACTTTCTTGAAGCTGGACCGCGGTCGCGCGTGGGGAAACGCGCAGGAGCTCGGGCCTCTCACCTCCGTGTTGCCCGCAACTTTCACCATCTAATCCTCACGTCCACCTTCAACCCTATTCAGCCCTACATTTCACTATGGATCTTGTTCAAACTGTACGCAAAGAAGGTAGCCGGTAAGACTTGCAGGATCATATCTCAGGTGTATCTAGCTAACCATGACTCAGTGGTGGCCGCGGTGATTTCAAATGGGAGGATGTCAAGAACGATGCGCAACGTGAAAACTATCTCGGTCACTCGGTTATGGCGCCCGTTGGGCGTTGGCAACAAGGCCGCGACCTTAGTTGGTACGCGAAAGGCGACGCTGAATCCAAAGAGGCTGAAGCATCGCGTATCAAGGAAGAGAAGCGCAAACTGAAGGAGGCAGAGGAGGATGCGATGCTTGCTGCCATGGGCCTCCCAGTGCCAGTGCGGAACAATGCAAACCTGACGCCGTTAGGTGAAAAGGCCCAAAAGGCTGATGTTAAGGATAAAATAGAGGAGAAGGCCCAGGAGGGCGAGGATGAGGACTGGGCCAAGATGAGGGAGAAGAAGGAGCGTTCCAGGAGGCACAGGGACGATGACAGAGAGCGGAGGAGACGTCATCGAACACGAAGCCGTTCACGAGACCGAGAGCGACGCTACAGACAGCGAGACCGAGAGCGCTCGCGCGATAGGCGGAGAGATGATGACCGAGATGACCGACGTCGACATCGATCAAGGAGCCGTGAGCATAAGCGACGAGAATACCGTCCAGAACGTAGGCGCGAACGCGACACAGATGGCAGACGATCAAGATCGCGCTCGAGGGATCGCAGACGTCACAGAGAGACTCGAAGCAAGTCTCCGTACGAGTGAAGTGAGAGATGGCATGGTTGGAATATCCATCTCACGTGGGCAAACTTAACCACGGGATCATTTGTTAACCGTTTATTTTCGTAAACAACTTTATGCCCAAGATTTCGGCTTTTTGGCAATGTTGGACTACAAGCAATCCCTGGTAGGGATAACATACTTTTCAGTCCTGAGAAAGACACAGCTCTTCCCACATGTGCTGCTTCTGGTCAATTTCTAGTGATCAACCCGCGCCGAGCGACCTCACTTCCTGCTGAACGACTTTAGCATACCCGCAATATCCCCACCCTTGAGCGATTCCGAACCTTGTTCCGACCGGCAATTTCGGCCGGCTCCCCATACTTCCCCTCACCAGCAGTGTGCAGTAGAATACGCCTCTGTCCTCTATATCACAGTTTTGCTGCTCTTCTAAATTGACTTGCATCTT
Source organism: Bipolaris cookei (assembly GCA_002286855.1). Taxonomy (NCBI): domain Eukaryota; kingdom Fungi; phylum Ascomycota; class Dothideomycetes; order Pleosporales; family Pleosporaceae; genus Bipolaris; species Bipolaris cookei. The sequence continues at coordinate 3,859 of NRSV01000048.1, read as the reverse complement.
GAAGGTTTCTGACCATTGTCGTTCCGTATAACCATCACAGAAAGCTATACCACTGCTGAATTCCACTCTACCCAGATTCTTGACCTCATTGAAAACAGCAAGATGGCATCTGCACCGCCCATAGCTAACTGGCAAGCATTGGCCAAATCAAAACGAGAATTAGTCTTCGCCAAAATTCCAAAAGACTGGCTTCTCCCCACATCTCAAACATCTCAATATACTGAAACCTCAAGCATCTCTGTGTTAGATGTACCTCGAACATGTGGTATTCTGACGGAGAAAGAGCTGGATATCACCGAGAATTATGATGCTACCGATCTGGTCAAGATGATGGCCGAGGGGCAGTTAAAGAGCGCGGAAGTGGTGACGGCATTTTGCAAGAGAGCGGCAGTGGCACAGCAGTGTGTTAATTGTCTTACAGAGATTCTGTTCGACGAAGCATTGGCTAGGGCAAGAGAGTGTGACGAGTATTTGGAGAAAGAGGGAAAGGTACTAGGACCTCTGCACGGGTTACCCATCAGTCTGAAGGTGTGTATGATTTACAAACGGAAGGCGCTATTAGGAACTCTTTCGGCGTTCAGAATTCGTAGTGCCAAAACACTGACATGTACCTGTTACTGAGATCTTAACAGGACTCCTTCAACGTGCGAGGCGTACAAGCAACACTCGGATATGTATCCTTCATCCCGCATCCCCCGGCTGCTACGAACTCGGCCTTGGTCACCGTCCTACACTCCCTCGGCGCAGTCTTCTATTGCAAAACCAATCTTCCCCAAACCATGATGACAGCAGACAGTCAAAACAACATCTTTGGGCGCACCTTGAATCCGAATAGATTATCGCATACCGCCGGCGGCTCCACTGGTGGTGAAGGCGCACTCATTGCCATGAAAGGCAGCGTAATGGGTGTAGCCACAGACGTCGCCGGCTCAAACCGCATCCCTGCTATATGCTGTGGTGGTGCCTCTCTGAAACCCACGGCAGGCCGCGTTCCCTTCGCAGGTGGAGCAGCGGTCGGTCGTCTGGGCTCTCCCGGCTCAGTACCCATAGTCATTGGCCCCTGTGGCCGCACCACCCGCGACTTTGCCCTATTTCTCCAGTCCGTGAGTAGCACACAGCCTTGGCTTCTCGATCCAAACAGTCTGAACGTACCCTGGCGTTCCGTGCAGCCTTCCACACAACCCTTGCGCTTTGGACTGATCCGTGGCTGCAAAGAACGACCTCTGCATCCGCCCATTGCCCGAGCGCTGCACTCTACGGCTATGAACCTGAAGGCTAGGGGACACGAGGTTGTACTTTTGGACGAAAAGATACCAGATTTGTACCAGACATCCATGCTGGCGTGGAAATTCTTCATGCTTGATCCCCGCAAAACACCTTTCCAGTACATCAAGGCGAGCGGTGAGCCGCTCATACCATCGATCGCGACAACCGGGTTCCCTGAACTGAAGGATTGGCAAGCGAGTCTGGATGAGCTGTGGGATATGAATGTAGAGAAGGGGCGTATACTCAATCAGTTCCACCAACTCATGGTTGGTGAGCCAGCAGAAGGAGGCAATATGGAGAAAGGACTTGATGCGATTCTCATGCCAGGATATCAAAGTGTGGCACCGAGACATGACACTTATGGTCTGCCAATCTACACAGTCGTTGTCAATCTGCTCAATTATCCAAGTGGCATTCTGAACGTGGGCAAGGCTAATAAGGAGCAAGACAAGGAGTTTGTGAAGGAGGGTGTGATATACGAGCCCCCATGTAAGTCCGTATCCGTTTGCCTCCTTGGCTTGAGTGAAAAGTGGAAGTCTAAAGGGTGAATTTGAACTGATGTGAGGACAGATAAGCCAGAGGAGTGTGAAGGTTTACCAACGCATGTACAGATTGTAGGAAAGAGTATGATGGATGAGGAATTAGTCGAGGTAATGAAGGTCGTAGAGAATCTTTTGTAATTACTAGGACATATGACAAGGAGCTAGAGTACTAGGCTCTATCAGCCTACGAGGACGTAGTAAACTTAAGTATCAGCCATGCAAGCAACAAGTCAAGCTTGTTGTCTTGTGCCTGCCTTTTTGGTTGAGTGGTTGGTGCGTATGGCTGCGTGCTTGGCTCTTCTAGGAGCCCGCCCTGACAATATACAACCTGTTTCACCAATGATTCGGCCACCTCCCCACGTCACCCAACCTTCACAACAATAATGCGTAATGTCTGATGCACACAAAGGCGTTAAACGCCTATGCTAAAGCAGATCTATTTCGTGTTGTTACTAATCTTGATTCTAAGCAAATCTATGTTACACAGGGTTAGGCTATACTTCCTTAGCTTCGATCCGGGTTAGGGCGAAATAGGCAAGCGCGGTAAGCTGTGCGATTGTCTGGCGATTCGTGTAGAAAAGAGTTATGGATGTAACTAAAGTAAAGACAATCAATTCTATATCAAATAGAATAACTAAGTATTAATCTGAGCAAGAGAAGAACTTATGAGAGTTGACCACAACGAGTGTAATAATGAAATTGATCCATCTTTATATCTTCATTGCTTCTGGTCTTGACATCCCTTCATGTACTGCCATCCCGGATGGCCAGCCTTGGCGGGATGGTACATCACGTGACCTCGAGCCTCGCGATGATCATTACCTTCTAACACAGACCTTCGTGACACAGTACCCGACCGTGACTTTTTCCATCTGTCGTCAAGGAAAGGTATGTCCGTCATGTCGTATTCCTGTTTTCCTTCCTCGTGCCTTCCTGACCATGCCCAAGGTCCCGTCTTCCCGTTCTCGTCGTGTTCGTACTCAAAAATCGAATGAGAAACGTCATTCCCGTGCTGACCGTATTCGACAACAGGGGAACGAAATGCCTTTCCGTTGCAAGCGCTGTGAAAAGAAGGACCTTCGTTATTTTGTGGACACCGCAACAGGCCGTTGCGCTGGCTGTATTTCTATAAAGGCGGAGTATAGCTTATTCGTGTCGGAGGAAGAGTGGGAAAGGATTGATGCAGAGAAGCGTCAAAAGCGTCTGGAGATTGCTCGTGCTGAAGAACGTTAAGCCCTGGCCGACTTCGAGGCTTCCTAGAAGGCTGTGGCTGCCGCCTGGGCTGCTACAGAAACCTCATTGTCAAAGTGTAGGGTGCTGCTTGTTCTACTATCGACTCAGAGGTAGAGGTCTCTGCCTTCTACTTGTCCGTAGTAGACTCAGAGCCAGCTTGATCGAGAGATTCTAGAGAGAGAAGATATGTGCTAGGGAAGAAACACTAATTGATTGATCGTTGGTAGTGTGAATTGATCTTGTGTGAAGTGCTCTGTCTTCTATCTACTTGCTATCCTACTACTATATATATTAGCTAGAATAGATTCTAGAAGAGTCTATCTAGTAGTAGCTTGCGTAGTCTATAGCGTCATAGATAGATGTCTATTGATCGATTATAGTCTTGATAGATCGACTATAGACTTGATTGATCGCAGAGTCCGGGTGTGGACTGCGCATCCGGATTCTGTCGTGGAATAGCTGAGTAGCTTATCTACAACACGCCCCCTTAAGCTAGGAAGCTGTAATATGAGATATATCTACTAGATTTGATCCGATTATAAAGTCTCGAGTCTTATCAGTGCTTGTTGCTTTAGTGAGACAGTCGGCTAGTAGGAAGCTGGTGTTTTGGTATACTAGCTGGATCTGTTTTGTCTCTACCTTCTCGCGAATGAAGTAGTATTGGATGTCGATATGCTTTGTCCTGGCGTGATAGGTAGGATTTTTGGTGAGTTGGATCGCGCTTTGGCTGTCCGAGTATATCGTAGTGGCAGTCTTGTCGGCATCTAGAAGTATTGGATATAGAGCTTTGATCTCTTTGAGAAACTGATTGAGATATA